>JAGFPH010001522.1:225280-237565 GCA_018207615.1 Philaenus spumarius | reverse complement strand
AAAACACGATTTAAAAAAAAATTACAATCAAATGAAATAAAAACATAAATAATAATGTCCTGGGACATATATGAAGGGTTGTCTGGATCTTCACTATCAAGGAGGTCTTCTTCTAGTTTCCTTTTGGCCAAGGATTTCTTCTGACGGGCTTCTTTTTGCATTTCTTCCGTAGCCTTTTCGGCTTTCCGCACTAGCACTTTATCGATTTTCATAAACACTTCAGCACAGTTCTTTCCCACTTGAAACCCAAGGTTCTTCAACACTTCACACCTTGTAATATAACCCTTATTGAAACAGGAAACTGCATCTTGAACCCCTAATGTCATAGTTTTTAGACCAACAAAAACGGTTTTAGGCAGCCGATTCCAAATAACGTTTTTCAGCGATTCGTTAACATTTTGACTTTTCCCATGTAAACATTTATTGAGAAGATCAGGACTTGCTAGGTCCCTAAAGATGGGTTTTATGTATTCCATAATGACTTCAGGGAGGTGGGTATGTTTAGTACGATCGTATGTTTGATTTTGTGATATGGCATAAATAAAATTTAGTACGAGTATGTGGCGATGCTCCAAAAAGGCAGACCAAATTACAAAAATTTTCCTCTTGACATCGCTCAACATAAAAATTAATTAATAAAAACGTTTCTAGTTTATCGATTTTTGTAATTAAAAAAGTAAATTAAACTAGACAATTGTAGCAACATTATTCAATTATTTTTTTAAAAACTTTTTTTTCATAATTGGCTTACGAACTCCCCTTAACTTAACTGGCGATTAGGGGAGTTGAAGCAGTGGTTAACCTCCAAAACAGATATTTAGATTTGAGCCTATTTACAGGCGTTATGCGCTGTTCACCGGATTTTATTATTTTAACATATAATTTTTTTTAAATAACCTGCTTCGAAATTATTTATTGTTAGAATAACTTTCCTGTAAAATACATAAACTATTAAATTTGAAACTTAGTTCAAATAAATTCCTACAAAAAAAATTATCAAATAGTGCACAATCAAGAGTACATAAAAATATGTCGAAAGGAAATGTACTACAGTCAGTGGAGCACCGACGGGGTGGACAAACTAATGTGGATTGTATTTTAAACTACTCGATCGTTGAATACGTAGTCGATATTCAATTAAAAATTACTTTATTTATGATTAATTACGTGATGTGATCACGAAAAAAGAATCGTTCTTTTTTAAATAAATATGATTCTTACCCTACACAATCATGATTTTCTTACAGTGATGTTTGAGTCCCGGCGGTCTGGTTCATTACGGTATGCGAGCGCTGATTAGCGCCGCGTTGATAATGCTGAAAACCGGGCGTTAAATTCCCAAGTTATACGTGATGTTGAAAGCGCGACGTTGGTAACGTGGGTCCCGTGTTATACACAGCGTTTTGGAAGCTTTGTCAATGTTGCGTCCTTTACTTCCAAAATGGAAACCATTCAGTCATTCTGTCTAGGTGTTTTACAAATAATAGAAACATTGTGTATCAGGAGAGCTAGACGGTGGGGTACACACCCAGTGCTTTCAAATCGTGTCTCAAGCTTCAGCTATACTTACACGAGCTGAGCTTAGTCGAGCCGACCCGGTCCGTCGCGGAAATCCGTAGCAGTGGATAAATCTAACATACTCGCACCGTTCCGACATGTGTTCCTCACCACAACTACTGTCACAACTACCATGAATTATCATGGAAAATTATCATGGACGAACAGTGGAAGAGATCGAACGTTCTTTCTTGTTTTGACCTGTGGCTACATCTATACCCAACCCGCGTGGGGCGAAGCCGGATAGACACGATCAGATCGTGAAAAAATCGACTCCGGCCGTATCTACTCGGCTCGCTCGTGTACATTTTGATTATTATTATTTTTTTATAAATATAAAAAACGGCTATAATGATTTTGATAAAATTTGGCTTATTTGTAACCTTTAATGTACCCTACCATGTGCAAAAACCCGCATCTTTCTAAAAATTCTCGTTTAGCTAATAATAATAACTGATTTTTGGGGATATTTTGGCCATAAAAGGGGTTGTTTTTCAAAACGTTTTTTCGTGCATCTATACAGGGCTAATTGACCGTGTTTGGTGCAAATTTGTTCGAAATCGATCGAATAGTTTTATCTCTAGCTAATAATAATAATATTTATTAGTTAATCTCCTAATTTAAAATCACCTCTCCTACAATAATGAAGTCACAGTGAATCTGTTTAATAATTTAAATATGTTTGTGAGAAAGTATGTGCCATTTTCTGGTATCGTTTGTTTATTTTTATATGCATTCCACACAAGGCGTCTTTAATACGCCTTGCATTCCACAGTCATAAGTCTGTTACAACTCACCATTTTTCTTTCAGATTAGGTTATAAAACTATAACTACAATTCACCAATATTTGTATTTCTTATACTTTATGACACAGCCGAAGCTTAACACAATTTATTATTGCGCTTTTACTTACCCTACAATAAACCGAGTAAAACAAACTATCGAGTTACCATAAACTCGAAACGACCGTTTTACTGCTGATAACATCTATTGTTGCGAAGTGCGGAGATAAGAATGGCTTTTGTTTAAAGCTGCGAGGTTTAGCGACGTTTTGTCGGTACGCTATCATACAGACACACGACTGTGTCTTGTGCAACGTACGCTCTTCGCTGTCAGTCTGTCGGCGCCGCGATAACACGCTCGAAGTTGGTGGTGGTTTTAGTTTACACCAGGTAAGGCTGCATTAATATAAACATTGTTTTCTGTAAACTAAAATTATTTGGAAACGCTCTTGATTGAGATTAACCTCTAGGCCTACTTGGCACGAGTATATTTGAGGTTAGTTTGTCAGATTACTTGTCACTTGGTAGTTTTATTTCGAACGATTTTTGATTATTTTGATGTTAATCAATTCTTATTGAACATAATGTAACTGATACAAAATCGAAATCATGCACCAATTTATCGTATGAAATCGTATAATCAATATTTTAAAACCAGGAATGATCTGTATACAATATACAACCTGAGGCCACGTACGAAATTTGAAATATACGAGATTGTATTTATTCCCGGCACTATCGATATCTTATAAGCTCTAATAGGCTAATGTTTAAACCTTATAATAGGAACTATCGTTACGTTTTAAAAAAATCCATTGATCAAATTACAAACAAAATGGTTGGTATTTTCCAATAAGACCAGACATCAAAATCTGTCAAAATTGTTTTCTTTCTGGAAACCTAATGTGTTCAGATTGTCTATACTAATCTATACTAATATTATAAAGAGGTCAAATTTGTTTGTTTGTAATGTAGGGGGTAATCTCTGGAACTACTGAACCGATTGAAAAAATAGCTTTACTAATAAAAAACTACACTATCCCTGAGAAACATAGGCTATAATTCATTTTGATAAACACATGTTTTATTTCAATATTTTTAAACTTAGTCGGAAAAAATTCTTAGGTTAGGCCTAGACTGATGAACCAACACATGTATTTACATTTATTACCATAGAGACCAATTGAATAAAATAACAGAAAAAACAGCTGCTTGCTCTAATATTTCCTTTGAAGCAATTATTTATATTTCTAACATTTAGGTTACGTTTTTATTAAAGTATATACCTGAGCCTTACTGTTTCTTTTAACCTTTATTATAACTGCTGTTATAAAATATACGAAATAATTTGATTCGAACATTTAACATTATTTACCATCTTAGCTTTGAAGTTATTATTATTACACACATTTATTATAAAGACAACACAACATGATTATGTTTGCAGAAGGTTCCAATGGGGTTGGGGTGCGGAGCACGCAGGGATTTCCCCTAGTAATATTATAAAGAGGTAAAATTTGTTTGTTTGTTTGTAGGGGGTAATCTCTGAAGCTACTGAACCGATCGAAAAAAAATAGTTTTACTAATAAAAACTACACTATCCCTGAGTAACATAGGCTATGATTAATTTTGATTTAAGGGTTGAAACAACCCCTAAAACAATAAATATTAATTGTTATATTTTCGTTAAAGCTAGAGAGCTGAAATTTTGTACATTTATTTCTTGCAAGATACATAGAGAAAGTAAACTAGATTTGCGTTTAGTCGCGTGCTGCTAAGCGGTGAAAATATGATATCAACCCCTAAAACAATAAAAATGTATTGTTATATTTTCCTTAAAATTAGTGAGCTAAAAATTTGTACATTTATTTCTTTCAAGATACATAGAAATACATTTTGTCGCGTGCTGCTAAGTGGTGATAATGTAGTAACAACTCCTATAAAAAAATGTTGATTGTTATACTTTCCTTACAGCTAGAGAATTGAAAACTTGGCACTTTTTATTTTTAGGTGTTTTATAGGAAATAAAATAAATA
Organism: Philaenus spumarius; assembly: GCA_018207615.1. Classification (NCBI taxonomy): domain Eukaryota; kingdom Metazoa; phylum Arthropoda; class Insecta; order Hemiptera; family Aphrophoridae; genus Philaenus; species Philaenus spumarius. The sequence continues at coordinate 233,189 of JAGFPH010001522.1, read as the reverse complement.
GTAACACACAAAATTTAAATAATTACTTCTAATGAGTATACTGTGGGGGGGGGGTAACAGCCCCTTTACAATAAAAATAATTTGTAATTTGTATACTTCCCATGATTGACACCTTTGTTTCATAAGTGGTAATCTGTTTGCGTTTGCTTTCTAAATATTCTCGTTTAGCTAATAATAATAATAATAACTGATTTTTGGGTTTTTTTACCATAAATGGGGTTGTTTTTCAAAATGTATCAAAACCTTTTTTCGTGCATGATACAGGCCTAATTGACGTGTTTGGTGCAAATTTGTTCGAAATCGATCGAATAGTTTTATCTCCAGCTAATAATAATAATATTTATTAGTTAATCTCCTACTTTAATAAATCATCACCTCTCCTACTCCTCCTACAATAATGAAGTCTCTGTGAATCTGTTTAATAATTTAAATATGTTTGTGAGAAAGTATGTGCCAGTTCCTGGTACCGTTTTTTTAGTTAATTTGTTACTTTTACAAAAACACAAACTTTTGCTCAATATAGCATAGATTCGATTAAAAATTTTAGTTTATAATAACAGTTAATTACCTGATAATTAAGCCACACAGTTGTATTTCGACAATGGAATTCGTGAAGCAAGGCCACATCAAAATACGGTTTTATAAAATTTCGTTGACACAAATCTACTACACCGTATGCAAAGTGCGCGCCGACATAATGCACACGTGGGCGTGACCTCTCATCCACGCCCTACGCCTGAGCTTCGAGCTGTTATTACTTTTATTGCTTTATTACAACATAACAGAGGCCTGCATGTATTTAATAATAACAATTTGCTGGAATTACACTCGATATTATTGCTACGGTATCGCGGTGATTTCACGGTTAATGATGTCGAGAAAAGAAAGTGGAACCTTAATCACCTTTAATGAACACACATTGAGATGTCAAATGTCGTGTAAAGCATTTCGCCCATCCGGTATGCTCTCTTTAAGGGCAAATTATATGGTTACAAGGGATATTAACCATGGTTGACAGATATATCCAAAACCTGTTAGATCATGATGCATGTAAGAATAAAGAAACATGGCATATAAACATAGGTTCGAAAGTCTTAGTTTTCCCTTAGAATTTTCTTGGATTTTTAGGAATTTCCTTAGAAAAGATGATCTATTGCAGTGACTCCCATACAAGTACGAGCCCCCACTCGCGATCTGAAAAGATTCACCACACACGCGTTTAACTGTCTCCGAGCATAGCTCGTACTTCAGTAGAGAAAATGAGTCTGTCCAAGCAGCTGTTGTAGTGTTGGATGAGTTCGGTGTGTTTCTGAAGAAGAAACGTAAAGGTCCCTGGAGTTGAGGACAAAAATTGGCTGTTGAAATAGATTTATCCATGTGAATTTATTGAACTTTATAAGAAGTGGTAGATCTGATGACTGAAACTATCTAAGAATGTTGGAAGAAAATGTCAACCTTCTGCTCGAAAAAGTTAAAAGGACATTGTTAAAAAATTCACTGTGATGCGGAACGCTTTGGGATTTTCTCTTTGGTTCACTGAAGAAGAAGACGTTCCCAGGCCTTACCCCTATTTGAGTACTCAAACACGGCAACACATGGTACTTTTCTATAAACCTTGTCAAAAAATAAAAATGTTCATAAATGTTATCGACTCCGACATTATTCGTTCTGTTCCTCAACTTAGGTTAACTCGCACCGACTGCTGTCGCGATACGTGTAGATGAGCGAGTCCGGATTAGAGGCGCCATACACTAGTGAGCCCAAGCGTGGCACGGCCAATTCTGGCCAAGTCCGGGCTAGTCCATGACCCATACACTTGCGAGTTTCGCTCTTTTAAACCAGAACAAACGAAAACAACCAGACTCCCGTGTATGGGGAGCTAGGTCGGGTTACTATTTAATAAAATAAAGTTATATTCGAAATGGCGCATCCAAGATGGCGGATACTTTTTTTTTTTGAAATCTTAATAAAGTATTATTTTTACATAGAGTAAGTTCCTCGATCACATCTACCTTCAAATTTGCTTTATATACGAAATATATTTTTCTACACCCTGTATACACAAAGGGACGCAAGAGAGAGAAAAGGCGCCAGCTTCACGAGTTGTGGGATTGATAACGACAGAAATCTATTCATTATTCAGTTCTTTTAAATGATTCAAAAGATTAAATTCAATAAAAAAAATCGTTTTGATCACTAATGAAAGGTAAAACTAAGTATTCATTTTCAGGAAGGCAACATAGTTGCATTTTCAAAATCTTCCCGGAAGCATAACTATTGACCTAGATAAGATGTTGGGTTGAAATTTGGCACACGCATTTATTTATATGTGCATGAAATAACTGCACAAAAACAAAGACTTTATTTTGTATTATTGTTTAGTTAATTGACGTAAAATATTTCGAAACCGGGGAACCGTGGGAAAATGTTCAAGGAACAAAAGAGAATACTGTCGTCAACAATAAACTACAAATATTATTTCTTGGTGATTGTCTAGAACACAAAGAACTCTCATTAAAATCCAACATATTGTTTATACCAGATGTGGGACGACAAAAATCATAATTGTATTCAAAATAAATAAAATGGTTCCAAAATAAGTTGTGGGTAAATAAATATTGAGCTTGACTTGTGAGAAGATATACTTGTTTTAATATACTGTACTTATTACTTGAGTCAGTTTTAGTTTGACTATTATAGCTCGTGCATCACTGAAGATGGCGACTTTGCCGTTGAAACGCGTTTGATATAATAAACGTATTAGTTGTGAGATTTTGTGTTCAAGGTTTATTCTATCAAGTAAGTTGTGGGTGATATTGAAAATTTTTAAATAAGTGGTAAAAGCGTAAAGCAGTAATGGTTCACGCGTTAATTACATTATTCTGAACAAATACGGTAATCTAATTCGTGCACTTTGAATTCGACCGAGTGAAAGTAAACCGACAAATTATCAGCGCCCCGGGATACAAAACGGCACAAATTGACATAAAGTAATGTTGATGAGTATATCGTGCTCATTTGCAATTCAAATGAGTTGTTGTTCTAACCTAGAGCAGTGTTGGAACAGTCGGAGGTCTACTCTCTTGATTACATACTGAAGACTGCGCATTTACCGCGGTAAACAAATTACAAGACTTTTCAATCGAAACCTACATCCATGAAACGTTTATTTGTGATCCTATTTACGAATTAAAAACGTTGAAATAGAAACTCTTTACTTGTTTTACTGTATAAACATTTCCTCTCAAATCGAGACACTATTTGAAAATTTATGAATTGCAATCTAATATCAATATATTTATTGTTCTGTTAACGTCAATATACAAAACGTGAATTAATTGTTATAGCAAACGATAGATAGGCAACAACAAGTGTTTCAGTATCGTTAAAAGCTATTACACTTTGTGTGCTTCTTTTTACAGTTTTGATGTGCCAATTTTAACAATTATTTGGAGTCGATATAAAGTCCTTCTTGAGTAAATTAGCGAAAAATCATAAAATTACCACTTTCAGTTAAAATTATGGCATACTAGTAAACCCACGTGACAAATCACAGGCGGATTAATTAGATACACATCAGAAATACATCATTCATACAAAATACTATATAAAAACAACAGACTTTATCTAGGCCTACCTAACCATGCTGACGGGGATTTTTAACTCGGTAAATGTGTACAATTATAAGGATTATAAAACTGTAGGCCTATTTGTTCAAATTTTATATTCATGTACGTTGTTATATATTTAAAGGAAGATAAACATTTTATCTTTTAGTTCCTTTTTATTGCATATTATTATTTAGAAGTTAATAATATTATAGTGTAGAAATTAATAATCGAATATTATGTTTGTGTTATACGAAGATGTACGATTTTTTCCGAAGCTAAACGAATAGGGATTTCTTCTTTCAATTTGTATAAACGAATATTTTGATCATAAAAGATTGTATTTATATACAGTTTATAACCTCAAAGCAAATCTTATAACGTATTATAGCCTACATTAGTTCTATAACTCATATTTAAAAACAATCAACTTCACAAGACATATTATTGATTGAAGTTGTAAACAAAACCCCAAAGTATTATCTACGCTAGGTTTTGTTTAAGTATTACAGATGATGGGTGAAATCAGCTGTTGTATTATATTGTTACTCACGTACGTACGTACGAATGAACATTTACATTTGTAGGAGTTGATAAAATACCAGTTTCATTTTTGCTTATTAATTAATACGTTTTCAAATACTTATAGCGTCTGAGAAATCCAATTTATTTTAATATGTTACCAACGAATTTGTTTTTCTAAGTAAAAGAAATAAATAAAAGTAAGAATCACTTACAAAATGAAGAACACCAAGAGCCATACATCCAATGAAATAAATTACGTATCATAACCTTGAAAAATAATAATTCAAACTGTTATCAACATAACAAGACAGTAATCTTAATTATAGGAATTGATGAGTTCAGTGTTTTTGTTTTTTGTTTGCCTTGTACCGCCGTTTTGGATATTTTCCATTTTTTCAAATCCATCCAGCCCTCTCGTCAGACATTCATTCGGTTGTCGTTACACGACAATAAACAATGTTAAAAACGGAAACCTAAAGTAAAAATAATGAATGGTAGTGAAATTAATTTAATTAGGAATAGAAGTTCAAATAAATAAAAAACGGTAATGTTATTTATTTGCAAAGCCTGCTAAAGGACCCCTGCATCGAGGTAGGTGTAAGGTGTTGTTGGTTTGTTAATTTGTTCATTATTTTATGTTTAATGTGATACTATGTTTAGTTATTTGTATTATTTGTAACAGTTTTATTATTATTTATCGCTTGTTTGTATTATTATTATTGTTAATTCGGCTCACATTAAAATGCCGAAGTATTGAAATCTTGCGAAAGTTCTAAACAATTTACCCCCACTTTTTTATGGCTTTTCTCGACGTTTTCGAGGTCTCTGAACACGATAAAGCAATAGAAAAATTTGTGTCCGTGTGTCTGTATGTGTGTCTGTCTGTGGACACGATAAATGCACTCATTTATTTAGTGCAAATATTTATTTAAATGCACTCATGTGCATTTATTATTAAGTGCAACTAAGTAGCTAAACTAAAATTTTTTTAAAGTGTGTTTTGCTTATGGTAGGACACATTAAAGGCTACAAATAGAGAAGTTTTTTATTAAAAAATAATAACAGATTTTTTAGTGTTTTTTGGCCAAAAAAGGGGTTGTTTTTCAAAAAATTTCTAAACCTTTTTTCGTGCATCTATACAGGCCTAATTGACATAGTTGGTGCAAATTTGTTCGAAATCGATCGAATAGTTTTCATTCAGCTTATAATAATAATAATATTTATTTGTTACTCTCCTATTTTAATCCCCTCTCCTACTTTAATACAATTATGAAGTCACAGTGAATCTGTTTATTAATTTAAATATGTTTGTGAGAAAGTATGTGCCAATTTCTGGTACCGTTTATTTTTATTGATAAAATGTTTTTTTCTAATTTTCTTTACGGAAAATGTAATTTTCAAGCGTAGCATTATTGAAAATAATGTTTCTATATTCCAGTTTCATTTGCATGACAGTTTAGTAGGTTTGACATGTTTGGACATTTGTTCGAAATCGATCGAATAGTTTTCTCTCTAGCTTTGTATACATACAGACATTTTGTAAAGACCCTTTTTTTGGACTCATTGGATCCCAAAACGGATATTTCCACAAAAATCTCAACTTCGATTTTTTTGCGATCACTATACTTTCTCTATACTATAGTATAGTGAGAAAGTAAAATAGGCCTAACAATTTCTGAAAGTGAATTAGAAGCTCTTCACGTCCTCCTTCTCAAATTAATCTTGCAACGAAGTGCTGTTCGCCTAAGGATAGAAAGAAGCCTGAAAGCGTCCTCTGTTCTCCCTTAGTAAGAACAGAAATTTTGTAAAACTGTGTAACACACGGATCAGTATTCCCTTATAGGTTGGCAGTCCTGGACTGGGAACAGCTGCTTTGTTTAACCCAGTAATCGGATACAATCGATTCCTTTCATCCAATCCAAGACTATAAAGCAAATCTTTATTAGAAAGCTAAGAGGCCAGTCTGAGTGCATGGTGTAAACATTTACTTCTTCCGTCTGTTATGAACTGGGCTTGGCTACGAGCAACCATTCTGATAAAACAACTCGGAGTTTCGGGATATTTATAAAATTAGTTTCTTTTCATAACAAACGACAATGAGTCACTTCAAAATTTGGTAATGTTGGCCGACTGCACTTGTGCTTGCTGACATCCGGTTGTAAAACGTCATTTCATACTATTGCGATATGATTTATTAGGCGACGCAGAGAGTGTTTGCATGGTTCCCCTTTTCAATATTGGCAAGTTTCAACCATCTGAGGACGAAAAGGGCAGTAAATTAGACAGAGAACTTCCCTCAATCCCAAGCACTTCAAAGAGGTGCCTGACCTAATGTTTAGGTATTAATTAAGGTTATATAACGTTTTTTATTTTCCTAACTATAAACTCTTTCACGTAAAATACATGTAATTTGATGTGCTTGTATGTAACTGTACCCTTGTTCCAACAACCTAAATTTTTTAATTACTTTTGTTTTTTTTACATTCCATATTGTATATTTCTTGGAAATGCACCCAAAAATCAATCAGCTGTATCTCAGAAGCTATTCATGGCAAAAACCCCATTCCGGTCACATATTAAAGTTATATTTATCTACTTCTTTTTTAAAGTTAGTCCTTATCAATTTTGCTGAAAACCCCTTGTTTCTCGTTGAAAAAAACACAAATACTATCTAAAAACTAACAATTTTTTTTAAAATTTGCTTCAAATTTGAATGGCTGTAACTCAATAAAGTATTATATTCAGGAAGATGATTTTCATTTTAAATTGTGGTAAATTTACTGTTCTTTAAAGGACTGAATGATTTTTTGGTCAAACCAGTCCTTCATGCTAAAAATTAGAAAAAACTAGAACAAGGTAAAACAAATGTGGTGGTTTTTCGTCGCCGGTGGCGCACGCGGAGCACAGCCGAGGTCGAAAACTTGAAATTTTAAATAGCGCCCCTATACATACAACATTCCAAAATGTCAGAACTTCCTTTTGCATGTATGGATGTATAGATTGAATGAACTATAGTATATCCTCTACAAAATCCGGTCAAATTTCTGCGTGGCAACACGAACTTATATATTATATTAGTGCTACGTATAAAACAAATCTACAGTAGCATTAACAGTTCAACATGCTTTCTTAACTTTATTGAAGCACTTTTAATAACTTTAATAAAGCTCATATTTTATGGAGTATATTGTCGCTTTTTTCAATGTTCTCTCTTGAACGGTTCTCAAGATATAAGCGTTTTAGTAAACGGCGCCCCCACTATATTCCCCCTCCCCCTGTTGATGTCGACCACGATGTGGGGCGACGACATGGCTTTTCATGATCACTGTAGTGCCTGTAACAATAATCAGAAATAAATTTGCGTCAGGCTTTCCATGCATGCTCAACCCCCTTCAGATCCGTTTACACAAATCAATCAATATAAGGTATTCCCAAAAAAATAAACTTAGAAAACATTCCTTTTTTCTTATATCCTCCAGGAACATCTAAAAACTGAATGTCTATGATAAAGTAGTCAGCTTGAATTTCATACTCCTAGTCAAAAAAAAAGTATCGCCACATTTTGTAAAAGATTCATTGCTTTTCCTGCAAAACTTGTACTATAAAAAGTATTGACCTTGACCTGTGAGAAGATTATTGATAGAATAAAACTTGAACACAGAACCTTCACAACTAAAGATTAGTCACAATCTGTGTTCAAGTTTTATTCTATCAATATATCTTCTTTATTTGTGAGATTCTGTGCTCAAGTTTTATTCTATCAGTTTATCTTCTTT
>JAGFPH010001522.1:207707-219283 GCA_018207615.1 Philaenus spumarius | reverse complement strand
CAGCAGATGAATCGACCGATTCACGAACGATTCGTTCAATTGGTTCAATTTTAGAGTTTGTGTGTCTATACAGTAAAGTAAAAACACCTTTATTAGCGAATTTCCATAGGAAAGATGAGCTATTGCAGTGACCCTTACCTAAGGTTGGGAGTAGTAAACGAGCACCGACCATGGTCCCATAACACGTTTTGGGGTATCATTAAAAATTATATATGTATACATGTATTCGCACTCCAGTGGCCGCATTTTAAGTCCGATTTGGTACACACTTTGGTTGTCTACGTCGCTCGAGCTAGTTCGTTAGCAAAAAAATCCAACAGCCGGAAGCACGTTTTTTAACCAGAAGTAACTATTTTTTGAGAATGACACTTTTTTAGAGTTTTAACTAAAAACATTAATGTAGGATATTACTCTGCACATTTTGTTTTTTCACGACCTTATATCTCCCTTGGTTCCCCCAAAATCGATCAAAAAGTAAAATACCATAAAAGTATCTTCCGATCCGAGGCCCAACGGCCAAGTTTGTACTCTGCGAGCAAAGCGAAGCAGTCCATAACACGAGGCTGCAAGGATGAAGTACAAACTCGAAAAGCGAGTTTTTCCGCTGCGAGTGGAACCAAGGTGCGCTTGAGTCGAAGCTGGAGGCTTAGGTGCAAACAATTCTAGTAATCATACACATAGGCAGCTATTCAGCGCCTTCATGAGTAGATCAATTTCCCAAATAGTTGATTGAACCCCTAAAACGTGTAAACTTAATTTTGGAAATTCGATCAACTCACGTCAGCGGTTCAGCTGTGAGGTAGAATTATTATTAGTTTAAATTTTACTTTGCTAAGTTTGTATTTCCACTTATTTTATAGAAAAAAATATATAATGATATAATGGCATATATGAATTACTAGCTGACCCGTACGACGTTGCCCGTGGTGGTTGGTATTTTCAGTCTTTTTAACGTAATTGTATTCTTTTTAAGTTTTCAGTCAGTGAGTGGTATTTGGCTTTTATATATAGATCTTAAATAATAAAAGCACAATTAATTGTCATAATAATAAAAGATCAGAAAATTATTATTTTAGTAACTTTGATCCCCCCAAACTCCTCCTAAAATTTCGAAATTTTTCATACCCTTTCTTAGTGAGCACCTATGGCCCTAGAGGAAGCTACATACCAAATTTCATTCCAATCCGTTCAGTAGTTTTGTAGAAATCGTGATTTAATAACTTTGATCCCCCCATACCCCCTCCTAAAATTTCGAATTTTTTAAACCCTTTCTTAGCGAGCGCCTATGGCCCTAGAGGAAGCTACATACCAAATTGCATTCCAATCTGTTCGGTAATTTTGGAGAAATCGTGATTTAGTAGTTTTTACCCCCCAAACCCTCCTAAAATTTCCAATTTTTTAAAACCCTTTTTTAGTGAACACTTATGGCCCTAGAGGAAGCTACATACCAAATTTCATTCCAATCCGTTCGGTAGTTTGAAGAAATCGTTTTTTAATAACTTTGATCCCCCAAACCGCTAAAATTTCGAATTTTTTCAAACCCTTACTTAGTGAGCACCTATGGCTCTAGAGGAAGCTACAAATTTAATTTCAATCCGTTCGGTAGTTTTTGATAAATCGTGATGAGTGAGTCAGTGAGTGAGTAAGTGAGTGAGTGGTATTTCGCTTATATATATATATATATATATATATATAGATTGTATAAATAGTGTGTATCAGTGTACAATAATGCAACTTTACTTTTTGAATAAAAGTAAATATTAAATTAATGAGAACTAATAGTTGCTAGGATTAGTCAAGCAAATCACAATGTAAATCCAAATAATTAACCTTAAATATTTATATGAGATAAGTACAGAAATAAAACTAGAAAATAAAATCCCTTTTAGATAAATGTTTACTTAGTTTATTGGTAGAGTCTCTTGTGCACTTTACATTATTAAAAATAAGAAAACTAAATAACACAACACAAAATAAAGTTTCGTGAATTTTGAAATTGTATTCAGTTGTCAAGTAGAATTTTAAGAAATACTTATTGGAGATCATATCCACCAATTTGTTTGACTCATATCTCGTTTTCAATTATTAGAATGACAATAATGTATTTTGCATTTGTTACAGGTGAGGCTCAGCTTTAAAAGTAAACTCATTTATTCGACAAGACGCATGGAGTTCTTAAATAGGTAACACAATTGTATATCATATTTTTAACGTAACATTTATAGATTTTTAGTTTAAAATTTGATTACAGTTAACACATAAACTGTTTCGGTATTTAACATGGAAAAATTCACTTTTAAAATCACGACCGTTAATGGTGTTTTCTCTGTCTCAATTCAATTACGTCTATGTCAGACCTATCATTAAATCATAACTTTTAATATTTGTTAGTCCCAATTCCGATAATATTAAATGTTGAAACGACGGCCGTTTCGTCTACTCAGCCATTATCAAATATTTTATCAGGTTTCCCATAGTTATTTATATTAAAAATGTCGGTTATAAAATATCGTTATAAATATTAATTATACCATTCAATTATTTGTACGTTTTACGCCAGCTGAATGTCATTCTTAACCTCAGAAAACATGCGATCAAACGATTTTTAGCTAAAATCGTTGCGAACATAACAAAGATCTTAATAAAAGCTGTTATGTTTTTGCATGTGAAAACAATCAGCAAATATGTCATATGTTTTTAAAAAGATGCAACACAAACACATAATATATGGATAGTACTAATTACAAAAAGTAAAATAGACAACACTGAGATAATTTTTTAAGATACAGGACTAAAACGGAATCTTCTATAGGTATTATAAAAGCCAAATCCACTGACTCACTGATCACGATTTCTCAAAAGCTATTGAACGGATTGCAACGAGATTTGTTATGTAGTGTCCTCTAGGACCATAGGCGCTCACTAAGTAAGCTTTTAAAAAAATTCTAAATTTTAGGGGGCGTTTGGAGGGGGTCAAAGTTACTAAATCACGATTTCTCTAAAACTAATAAACGGATTGGAATGAAATTTGTTATGTAGCTTCCTCTAGGGCCATAGGTGCTAGCCAAAAAAGGGTTTTAAAAAATTCGAAATTTTAGGGGGGTTTAGGGTTTGTCAAAGTTACTAGATCACGAATTCTCCAAAACTACCAAATGGATTGAAATGAAATTTGGTATGTAGCTTCCTCTAGGGCCGTAGGTGTTAATAAGAAAATTTTTCAAAAAATTTGAAATCTTAGGGGGAGTCAAAGTTATTAAATCACGATTTCGCCAAAACCACTGAACGGATTGGAACGAAATTTGGTATGTAGCTTCCTCTAGGATCCTAGGTACTCGGTAAGAAAGGTTTTCAAAAAATTCGGAATTTTAGGGAGAGTTTGGGGGGATCAAAGTAATTAAATCACGATTTCTCCAAAACCACCAAACGTATTAGAATGAAATTTGGTATGTAGCTTCCTCTAGGGGCCTAGTTGCTCTCTAAGAAAGGTTTTCAAAAGATTAGAAATTTTAGGGAGGGTTTGGGGGATCAAAGTTACTAAATCACGATTTCTCCAAAACCACCGAACGTATTAGAATGAAATTTGGTATGTAGCTTCCTCTAGGACCCTAGGTGCTCGGTAAGAAAACTTTTTTAAAAATTCGAAATATTAGGGGGGTTTGTGGGGTCAAAGTTACTAAAAATCCCCGTAAGAAATACAAGTGTAATATATTTATTGATATATTTTTTTGTTGATATACATTTAACTTTGATTTGTCTATCCGTGCAAAGCCTGATCGGGCCAGTTAGTTCTATTATAAGACCAAATACTATAGTTATTTGAGTATCTAGGGTGCAAAGTTTATCGAGTGTGACAAATTAAACTTTGCACACTTGGTACACACAATGTTTTTCCTACAGCTACGTTTTAAATTAGTGTTTTAGTTTTTAAAAAGACATGTTTTACAGAGATTAGTTCCATAATCAACATTTTCAAAACAAAGACTAAATCAGCTGTTTACTTTGCGTACAGTGCGCAAAGTAAACAGCTGGAGTGCGAAAAGTATTACTTTACCGCACTCCAGCTGTTTAGTTGTGCGGTAAAGTAAAACAAAGAGATATAATTACTTGACGCTGAACACGTGCAGTTTAGTTTGCGCACTGCTTTGAGTGTGAAAAAACGGGCTTTATTAAACAGCTCTAGGAAAAATATTTTGTATGATAGTTATCAAAATTCGTCAGATTTATGAAAGTGGTATACCAATCGGACTCATATTTTGCACACTAAAAGAGTATCTAATATACATATTGGCACACCATACTTGTTAAATTTGAGTATTGAGTTCATCTCAGTTGTTAGGCTTGTCACAGATGATTTGAAAAAGCTTCATTTTTAATACAACTGTTTATTTAAAGAGAAAAATAACATCGGCCATAAAACGTATAGCCTACTTCTGTCAATTTACATCTTAAAATAATAAATTTGGTCCCATTTAAATATGACTCGTAAACGTGATTTTCCGTTTAAAGTTTTAAAATTGTTGTTAGTTTTATTAGGAGCCACGGTAGCCGTGGTTGTTAAAGCGTCATTGCTTTATCAATCGTCATGGCAACCATCAATGGAAAGGTTCCGGGTTCAATTCCCATTGACCCCGAATAATTTTCTAAAGAACAGACATCGTTGGCTGTGGTTCGGATTCCACGTAAAACTGTAGGTCCCGTCTTCATTAGCCTTAAGTGCAAAACAGTAGGACGTTAAACACACAAAAAAAAAGTTTTATTAGGCAAAAATGTTTCCATAGTTTGAAAATAAAATTACACGAAATTTTACAGTAATTGGCTTTAACGAATTTGTTCAAAAACGCAAACACTTTCATTATATGTTCTTTTAAATAAACTGCAAATAAAAATCCGGAATAGAAAATGAGAAAAATAAACGTTATTGGAATAACACGGTAGAGCAGAAAATAATTTGTATGTAAAGTCTCGAGCACATAATGAGCAATTTATTCCTATAAACGTACAATTGTAAATACAACCCAGTCCTACCGGTAGATAATTATTATATCCGAGTTCTATATATTTTACCAATCTACTATAAATTGCATCCCAGCATGTAGCCGTCCGCCATCTTGTGAATATGCACCGTACGACTGTTCGCGCAGCTTTATTAATTTGTAGACAACCACAAAACAAGTTTGATCGTCCATTATCGTTACAAATTTGCATCTGACAAATGTTGCGATATTAGTTGTGCCGTGTGTTTTAACTTCTCCAAGTCGTTTGTGTAGGAAGTATCAAACGCGGGTTAGGAATAAATTAAGGCGAACCTATGCGGTGGTCTGCTGGAATTTAGGTGTGTGGTGAAATTAAATGTTCTAACCTAAACTTACCACTAGAAACATCTTTTAATAAATATATCGCAAGTGATGTACACGATGGTTGATGTGTGTGCCAGCAGTTGCACTTTGAAAATGTATGCTACAGGTCAGGTTGCCACTCCCCTGAACTTTCTGTTTTGTTTTGTTTGGAGGTTTTACAGTGTTGATTCGATCAGCCATTGTTCCAATATAGCGGCCAACTTGTTGCACAAAAAAAACTTGTGTATTTTATTTATGAACAAGAATAACGTGTAAACCATTCAGAATAAAAATGTATACTAACTTCTCTTCGTTCTATTAATATTAAGAAATCCTGTCATTCACGCAAAAACTCTGGCCCTACTGCGCATGCGTCAGGATCCAGGTCACCGCTGCCCCCACCACCATACTCTCACAAATTTGTTTAAATCCGCGAGCAGCCACATGGAGGAAAGCTCTAACTTTATTATAATAACACACCAGTGGTTAAACAAATAATAAAGATATTTTACATTTTAATGAGTCATTTAAAATTAAGCTGAATGGTACGAATTTCTAAAAAAAATTTAGTTGTAATATTTGATAAAACAACAATTATAGTACTTCTTTATAAGTTAAATTAAATAATTTATCAACTGGTAGGTCATTAAAACACAAACAATATTATTTAGTCGTATTATTTATGCTAAACATAAGTTTTAAAACAATAAATTTAAGAATATAACTACTTAAATAACTTGATTTAGTATAGGTGAATACGGAAAATTCGAAAATTTTCAATCACACAAAATACCCAAAAATGTATCTCTTTAATAAGTGGGATTTCTCATATTATAGGTTTTGAACTCGCCGCCCGATTGGTTCAACTCTCTCGTACCAATGAATACAGAACTGTATTCATTGCTCGTACTCACGTGAATTATACATTATACATTGCATCAAAATGGATCTGCTGGCTTGCACTTGACATAGGCCTATAACAAAATATATCCAATAACTCTTCGGGATATTGTTGATGGATGTCTAAAGTTTACCTTAGAAGTTTGAAAAAACGAATACTTGAAATAAATTGATATTATTTTTTGGCTTAGGAGAATTGAAAATAAATAGGTGTAAGCCTATTGGAATTAGCTTTTCTAATATTTTATACACTATAAAGATATGTTTTTAAAAGCTGTTATTATAATTATTGTTATTACTGTCACTTCCATTCATGTTTCACGATTCATTTTAAAGATCACTCGCTTTTGGTTGTTTCTTTTATAACAAATTTGGTAAGGCCGTAGCAAGAGGGGGGGTTGAACCCCCACCCCCGGAATTTAGTAGTAAAAATTAATACTAGGTTTAAAAAGTGCAAGTTAAATTATAAAATAGACAACACAACAAAGGATCCAGCAACATTTATTTTTTTATCTTCAATATGGGGGGCAATGCATTTCAAATGGAAAATACTCTCAATACGGGGGTTTGCGAGCGAAGCACGTAATGCATTTCGTATTGAAAATACTCCCAATACGGGGGTTGGCGTGTGAAGCACGCAATGCTCTGTGTATTGAAAATTCTCCCAATACGGGGATTGGCATGTGAAGCACTCAATACTTTTCGGGCGGGGGGGGGGGGGGGGCAGGTCAGGACCGGGGATTTGAATTTAAACCCTTTTAACACGTTCTCTGCTAAGGACGCACATGCCATGGGAGCTTGACACTGAACAGTATGAGAAGCGGCCGACGCACAGTGCATTGCACGCCAACCCCATATTAGTGAGTATTTTTAATACTCAATGCATTGCGTGCTTCGCACGCCAATCCCCGTATTGGGATAATTTTCAATAGACAGAGCATTGCGTGCTTCGCAAGCCAACCCCCCTAAACAACCTTATAGCCCGTCTAGTTCCTCCAAAATCAGTCAAAACATAAAACACCAAAAAGCTTTAAAATCCACTTAAGGGATTTCGGGGGGAGGTGCGACCCTCTAACCCCCCCCCCCCCCCCCCCCCCGGCTACGGCCTTGAGACGCCTATCCTTTATTCTTCAAACTGTGTACAACAAAAATTTTAAACAAAACCAAACAAATATTTTAAATCCTCCCAAAAATAGCTTGTATGAATAAAAACAACCACTGTTGGCTCAATTTGTACGCGTGCCTAAAATCGATTCTGATAAAATAATTTTGTTACATATCGCTTGACTGAAAATTATACACATGTGAATTTAATGTTTCAATTTGTGAATTTAATTGCAATATTTTGGATGTATAATTAGAGACAAGAAGTACCGATTGCTTCAAGATAATTATGCACGGAAAGATAAGTTATTTTCATTAACTCGAAAGAGTTGTTGGGTTTCTTCTTTGTTTGACCTTTGCAGAAATACAGCGATAGGTTTGCCGAGGATGAGCAGTATCTAGGCTTACAGCAAAGTAGTTTTGTGAGAATAAGGAAACACAGATACACATCAATTGGTATCTCAATAGGCCTATATTTGTTATTAAGATTTAGAAATATGTTTTTTTTAACCACCGTAATTTTTCAATACAGTGCGGCAATTTAACGTATTTAAATATCCACACCCATTGTTTATACTTACGTCACGTTCTGCAATTCTTGGATGTTTTCCTCATCTTAATAGTTCAGAAGTTATTACAAAAAATTTGAAATGTCGAAAATTTAACGAGTAATTATTACAATTCTTTCTTCTTCTTAGTTCTTAGTTACAGCTAAGTTACGGCTTCTTTCTTAATTTATTACAATTCTAGAATAAAGATGTATTAAATATATAAATTATTTATATTATTATTTTAATATTATTATTTATTTTATATAGTTATAGGTAACTTGTTATTTGATTTAATATAAGCATATCTAGAGAATTTTCGCAGGAAAGGATGAGCTATTGAAGTGGCTCTTACGGTGAGACCTAAGGTCGAGTGTGGTAAATGAGCACCGATCGTGGTCCCCAGAACACGTTTTGTGATGTCATTAAACATTATATTTATATTATGGTCTGTGTGTTCGCACTCTAACGGCCGCATTTTACGTCCGATTTGGTCCAAATCTCGTGCAGAGTACACTCGTTAGTTTTCTAAAAGACGCTCGGACGAGATCGTTAGCCAAACAAATCCTACAGTCAGAATCACATTTTCTTAACAGAAGTAACAATAATTATTGCTTGAGATTTTTCAAACTGGAATGAAACTTGTTTGGAGTTTTACGCAAAAAATAAATATTTTTTAACACGATCTGATAGGCCGTCTGTTGTTACCCACAAAATCAGTTAAAACGTTAAATCAGTTAAACGGGGGAGCTTCTGCACTCGCATATTTCATATTTCACCACCCGATTTAGTCGTCATGAAAATTAAATTTGTCTTTTTCCATAAATGCTGACTGCTTCAAAACAGGCCTACAAGGCCTCAATGAAGTAGCCTACGTACATTTTCTTTGTTTAAGAGTTTTTTGTTTTACCTTTGCAAGTTATATATTCGGTGTGTAAGGTTTTGATTTTGTTGTTTTTATTTATATTTAAGTTTTAATCGTGTACTTATAAAAACAGTGTTTATTTTATTTTATTGTTATTCTTATAAAAGTTACTAATTTTTGTTGAGTTTTTGTTTTGGAAAGAAAATTTAAAAAATATGTATTTAATTGCAATAGATGATCTTACGTCTCACAATGATTGTATTTCAAAAAGATGGATAGCCTATTGGATTTGTTTTTTGAATTTATTATATAAACCTGTAAAGTTTTATAATTCATTATCTTACCTAATTCACTCCATATAAAAACGATGTGTTCATAATCAACCCCCCCACCCCATGGGCCCGGTTTCTCTTAATGGCTTTCATCCTGAGTTCATACTGTAAACTCAAACATTTCGTCTTATAAACACGTCACACAAAGATTCTATTCGGATAAAATATCGTTTTCAGAGTTGAATAATCTGATTGTGTACGTGAGTGAGTCCCTAGCAATAACTTGTGTTAACGCACGTGGTCTGAGCACGTAGCTCGGCTGTTTGCTGCGTCGTCAACGTGGCCAAAGACTAAACAGAATCCCTCGTACTTCAGCTGATTCAGTAGAACATAGGGAAGCTGGGAAACCAACCCGAGTTGTTTGTCTTTGCATGCGGAACGCAGTTGTAGGTTTAACTTCGGAAACAAAACTTGAGAAATACCAATTTCTTCTTGTGCCAACGATCCTGTGCAGTCTGGAGACTACAGTAAAACTCCAACTATACGCATCGCTTTCAGAATTTCAGAAAAAAATTAAGACGGGAACGTACTGCGATTTGCAAAATAATGATTCTGTCTACTCGGGCTACTGCACATAGGTATAAAATTGGCGTGCGAAGCACGCAACGCTCTGTGTATTGAAAATACTCCCAATACCGTTGGCGTGCGAAGCACGCAAAGCATTGCCTCCCAATACGGGGAATGGCGTGCGAAGCACTCAATGCATTGTGCATTGAAAACACTCCCAATATGGGGTTTGGCGTGCAAAGCACGCAATGAACTGTGTATTGAAAATACTCCCAATATGCAGGTTGGCGTGCGAAGCACGCAGTGCATTGTGTATTTAAAATACCCCCAATACGAGGGTTGGCGTGCGAAGCACGCAATGCATTGATGCAGACGCTCCCAATATGGGGGATAGCTATGGGCCCCCGCTAGCTCCCAGGAAAAGGAAAATATGTATATTATTAATTTTAGTCAGGTATTTTTCTTTAAAGAGATTAGCACTAAAATATGTTTTAAATGTTATGTGCCGTTTGATTTTACATATACTTATTTTATTTTTTACAAGAGTTCAAGCATGAGCTACTGGGTCATTACTTGGTGCGGCCTCTAGGAGTGTTATAGGTCTTTGTGTATTCAGTGACGGTGTAAATGTCAATGCTGTGTGGGTTAATATTTCACCTGAACAGCCAAATTGGCTTCCCAAATTTTAAAAGTTTTCTCGGGGAAGTCAAAAATATCCCTGGACTCCTTTTGCTGAAGGAGGGGAGGGTACGCCTTAACACGTTCACTACTACGCAAATTTCGTATTTCCTATGCTAGGAGCTGACCTTTTATTTTTTATATTATTTATAGTCTAAATGAGTAGAAATTACTTTCTATTTTATTTTTGAACCTTTCTACGTATTAATCACTAATATTTTAAAGTTCATAGCATAAAATTGGCGTGCGAAGAACGCAATGCATTGTGTATGAAAACACTCCCAATATGGGGGTTGGCGTGCGAAGCACGCAAAGCACTGTGTATTAAAAATACTCCCAATACGGGGGTTGGCGTGCAATTGCCTGTGCGTCGGTCGCTTCTCATAGTGTTCAGTGTCAAGCTCACATGTGCGTCCTTAGCAGTGAACGTGTTAACGCGGTGATAATACTCAAACGTTAAAGTTATAAAACGTGTATACGCGACCGTATAATCCTCTATTTTCCGCCTTTATGAATGAAGCTTCCCTATATTTACTAGCGGAAGAATGAAAAACTAGCAAACTCAATGCTAGTAGTGAGTGTACAGCTATGCCACTTGGGGCTTAGCTGCGGTCAACTCGGAAATATTGTTCACCCCTGCCACAGACTATAGAATTACAGTACGATTTTTTTAACCGTGCCCTCGGCCAAATTGTACTAACCTGAATGATAACGTTAGAAATCGCTCTTGTCTACTCTAGTTTTTTCCACGAAAACTGAGCAGAGCGGCGTGAAACAGCGAAAACCGAGCTTCAATAACACTGACATTTAATACACTTAGCAGCGATGTAAAATTATGAAACTTTCACGGATACGCAGATAAGAACCATACGATTCGTATCATATAAAAGAAAATCAATTACAAACCTATTTCATATTTTAAAAATCAATATTACAACAATGTAGTTTAATAATGACATGAAATTTTCACACCGCTGGAAAGTTTTTTGTTTGTTGGTCAGAGACAAAGTGTTCGCAAGAAAGTTTTAGATAAAGGTCCAAATTAAATATTTTATTTCAAACATTTTTTCGTTTGACTTACGGTTTGCTCGGTACTGATGTCTGGAGTTAGATTCCGGGGGAAACTTCCTGCCTGGGGGGAAGTAGACCTACTTGGTGTCTGGCATTTACGTTAACCACACCACAGTATTATTATTCGAATACTCGAACAAGAGACAAGTAGTCTATGACTCATTCAAGTAGTTTTTATTTCAATAATTTTATTCGAATAATTATTCAATCAGTTTTGTTTATTCGAAGTTTGTGG
>JAGFPH010001522.1:91652-149759 GCA_018207615.1 Philaenus spumarius | reverse complement strand
GTAACTTTACCCCCCCCCCCAAACCCTCCTAAAATTTCGAAATTTTAAAACCTTTCTTATTGAGCACCTATGGCCTTAGAGGAAGCTACGTACCAAATTGCATTCCAATCCGTTCAGTAGTTTTAGAGAAACCGTGATTTTAAATTTGACACCCCCCCAAGCTCCCTAAAATTGCGAATTTTTAAAAAAGCTTTCTTAGTGAGCACCTATTGCCCTAGAGGAAGCTACGTACCAAATTTCGTTCTAATCCGTTCAGTAGTTTTTGAGAAATTGTGATCAGTGAGTCAGTGGATTTGGCTTTTATATACATAGATTTTTATGGTTTCAACCAACTTTTTGGGAAATTGGTCTACTCACGAAAGCGGCTGCGTGTACGAAATATATTTGCACCTCGGCTTTCAGCAACTGTTCACACTCTGCTTGGTTCCTCTTTGCGAGTTTGCAAAAGCTGCCGCATGTGGATTTGAACTGAGTAACCTACTTTTATGGGATTTGATCGACTTTGGGGACCAGAGGTGCACAAAATTAAGGTCGTTTAAAAAAGTAAAATGTGCTGTGAAATCTCCTATGTTTATTTATTGTTTTAGACAAAATCACAAGAAAAGTGTTATTCTAGTAAGAAAAATCGGAAAAAGTTTTACTTCCTATCAAAAACGTGCTTCAGGTTGTTGTATTTTTTGGCTGACGAACTTGTCCTTGCTCCTTTGAAAACCAACGTGTGTACCAAATTTGGACCAAATCGGCCGTTAAAGTAGGCCTACTAACACATAAATATATGGACTACATATACTGTATATAAAATTTGTAATGTCACCCCAAAACGTATTCTGGGGACCATGATCAGTGCTAATTGACAACTCCAGACCCTAGGTCTCATCATAAGAGTCACTGCGATAGCTCGTCTTCCTATACAAATTCCTTTAAGCCGCCTTTAACGAGCAAGTTTAGATTTTTCTCAATGTCAAAATTAGTAAAACAGATTCAACTCCGTGATTACAGAGATACAAGAGGATTATCTGTATTTCTATCCAAAAAGCTCTTAACCCGGAACACCGACTTGTTTAATCCGTATTCCAAATGTATAAAAAAACGTATATTCCAAAGAAATGACAGCTAATCACGGAGGGCAAGGCAGGGAGATGGTTAATTACGAGTCAAGACGTCTGTGAAGAGTGTGTGAACCGCGGCGAAGATATGAAGACTCCCACACACATGTTCCCCATCTGGTCTGCAACTGCACTCGTTGGGCTTACTTGTTGTCGTTTTTAAAAAGAATTAGTTATGCGTGTTGACTTTCAACAGTAGCGTTCTATACAGGTGTCCCGGAGATAGATTTGACAATATCCCGCAAGGAATTTGGGAACTCCAAAATATTTGAAGACTAAGTGGAAACTGTCCGATTCAATAATAATTTTCTCCGATTTGGTTTTCATTTGTTATTGGTATTTATAACAGATTAGGGGAGACCCCTGCGTGCTCCGCACGCTAACCCCCACTGGAATCTTCCAAAAACATATGTTATGTTTTTTTTTATAATAAAGGTGTAAGATTAATAATAACCTCAAAACTAAGATGGTAAATAATGTTAAAAGTTCAAATTAAATTATTTCTTATATTTTATAAAAGCAATTATAATAATGGTTAAAAGAACCAGAAAGTCTCAGGTCTACACTTTAAAACCCTAACCTAAAAGCTAAAAATACAAAAATAATTGCTTCAAATTTTGAAATCAGCTGTTAATGGAAATATTGGAGCAAACAGCTATATTATCTGTTATTTTATTCAATTGGTTGTTATGGTAATAAATGTAAATAGGCTACATGTGTTGGTTTATCATTCTAGGCCTAACCTAAGATTTTTTCCGACTAAATTTACAAAATATTGAAATAAAAAAAGGTTTTTATCGAAATGAATTATAGCCTATGTTACTCAGCGATAGTGTAGCTTTTTATTAGTAAAACTATTTTTTCAATCGGTTCAGTAGTACCAGAGATTACCCCCTAAAAATAAACAAACAAACAAAGAATCAAACTTTACCTCTTTATAATATTAGTTTAGATAATCAACTTTTTATATTTATCAGTTTCAAAATGGCTGCCATTTAAACATTTTAAATGGGAATAATTCAGAAACCGTAAATTTGTATAAAAAACCCCGATAGGACATTTCTGCAGGTCGTTTAGTTTCCTATCGAATTGTATAACTGTGAAAACTATCGAGAAAAGGTTAACAGTAAAACAGCTGTTAACCAATTTATTAGTTCTGCAAATTAATTATTGCCTACGCTTTGTTCCTATGGATATGGATGTTGAACCAGACAAACTAATGGATGATGTTAGATTTATACTAGAGAAGGTCTAGCATGAGCCGTTGCCTCTAGATGCGCAGTAGACTCGGAGTTGATTAGAGTGGTGGGGGTAGGAATGGCTCAGTCTGTTGCCGCGCTCTGAACATAATACTTCGATCTATAAGCCCTTGTATACTAGAGAAGGTCTAGCATGAGCCGTTGCCTCGAGATGCGCAGTAGACTCGGAGTTGATTCGAGTGGTGGGGGGTCAGAAAGGCTCAGTCTGTTGCCGCGCTCTGAACATAATTCTTGAACGTTTTTCCAACAAATATATTGTCTGTGCGTGGTGTCCCATCCCCTCCAGCAGACGGCGTCCCCACTTGCTTAAATAATTCTTCCCTCCCGCCATCTGATAACTCATGCTATATCTGACGAAGTATACTAATTATTGTTGTTTCATAGAAGACGAAAGGGTTTATAAATAAAATTGGGTAAATCAAGTTCTGTGTTTATTATCGATCAAAAGAGTTGGAAATATAACTAAATCGAGGGTCTGAGGAGCCCTCATTGAAAGCTCGTAGCACATAGTTTTCATCTAGTATTTTTCATGAGCTAACATACCATTCAACAAATTACCTCCATTATTATGAAATTGAGTACTTATTTTTAATCAATATTAGCTACCACTGATGTATAATTTACTTTTTTTTCTAACACATTGTTTTGTTTGTTTCAGAGGTTAGCCGAATACATCAGTGCGAGAGAACTGCCAATGAGAATAGAAAGGTGTCGCAGTGGAATCAGCTGATTCATGCTTGGAAATATCATTTTAGTGCCTTTAAAAGTTGTACAAAAACACATCGTGCTACACAAAGACTGTTAAATCTTTCAGTGATATATATTTTTTTAAATATTGACCATTTTATAAAGATTTTTTATAAGTACCTGCTAATAAATAAATAAAGAAAAAACTATATCTAATTAGGATAAAACAAGTATTCTAGGTTAAGTGTTAAACTGTGATATCGATAATGTATAACCTGAACATGAGTGGACCGGGGGGGAACAATCTTCTAAATATTCCACAGGGGGAAGCGTCGTCGACACCCCGCACGCCGGAGATACTCAACTCCCTTATAGCGATGACAAACCCTTTCGATTCCTACAGGAGTGCGAACGCTCCTAGATTGGCTTCATCGCCTCCCGGAGGCTCCGACACTACTTCATCCAGTTCTGGATCGCCTAGCTGCGTCTCACCGCCGAGCGTACAACACACTTGCTCTCAACTCATCAAAGAAGGTCTCAAGCTCACCATACAGACCAAACGACGACAGACGGAACGAAGTACGACCTCGACATCGACCAACGACGACGACGGGAATAAGATGCCGAGGAGAGATGAGGTGAGTCGGGACTCACTCGGGGATGATGATGATGATGACCTCTTCTCTACAGGGGATGGGGTAAGTTGTATTGCTGGCTTCTCTTTAACTTTACTTGATTTCTTTTTTCCTGTACTGAATAATGAGGATGTTAGATATTTTGTTTAAATAATAAAAATATAACCTTTTTAAATCGACAATTACAAGACAAAACAAATAAATGCATGGTACTAAAGTAGCTACAATAGTATGCTATAGAAAACATGATATACAGAAGTCAACAACAAATGAAGGTTAAGGAACAGATTCACTTTAGGTCCAGGGCCGCGGAGTGTATACAGCCCTGCTTTAGTTAATTTAGATAATTAAAGACAGGAGAAGTAACATTTAACACGGTTAAATTGATCACTAATTACCTAAATGTAGCAATTAATTAATAACCCATGCAACAACAAAAAATATAAACGCAGCAAACATTCCAATAAATTTGTATATTTAATCATTTACCTCAAAACACATACATTAAGACTCTATGTGTTGAATATAGCGAGTTTAAAAATTCAAACCAGAACTTTAGTTGGCAAATTTTTATAGAAGTTACTAAATGAAAATCCCATAGTTTTTTTATATTTTATTTGTTGCCATAAAATAATGTTACAACTTTACCATTTCTTGTATTGTAAAGTAAATCGACGGCCGTTTCGGCTATTTAGCCACTATCAAGTTGTTGGAGAACATCCTCCGTAGTCATGAAACACTCACTTACAAAAACACGTTCACAAATATTTAAATAAATTATAACACGAAAACTCATTTAATAAAACCATGTCCGGTGGGCCCACGTCTCGCACTGAACTATTGCTTATCTATGTGAAGTATTGAAACTGGTTTGTCATTATATAGGAAAGGAAGTAAGATAAAATCTATCATGTTTCTGTTATTATTGTGTAATACAGTATAATGCTTTTGATTCAAACAGTAGTTTCCGACATTAGCTTTACTAACATGACTTAGTTAGGTTAGAGATTTATGTACCCTGCAATTGGTTTATTTACAATATTTTATATATACGAGGTCTGTCTAAAACGTTCGGTGAATGGTATGACAAAAACATAAACACAGAATGTACATTAGAAATCCCTTTATTGACCTTCAAAATAATCTCCACCAGACACAACGCACTTCTGACAACGTTCGTATAGCGCCTCAAAACTGTCGGAGAAGTCTTCGTGTAGAATCGTTTTCAGAATGGCCGTCACTTGGTTCTGAAGCTTCGACTCCGCAAACCGTGATCCCTTTAAGGCCTTCTTAAGACGTGGTTACAAACAAACAAAAATCAGCAGGTGCCAGATCTGGAGAGTACGGTGGATGTTGCAAAACTGAGTCAAAAATTGGCGTACAATGATGCTGGTATGCGATGGTGCATTAACATCCAATTTCCGGTCTGGAACATTTGTGGCCTATCACCCCGGATGCGCTGCAACAAACGTTTGAGAACCTCTAAGTAGAATGCGCCATTCACCGTTTGGCCATTAGGAACGAATTCCTTATAAATGATTCCTTCTTTGTCAAAAAATGTGATCAACATGGTCTTCACTTTGGATTTTTCCACGTGGCTTTTTCTTTGTTGTGGTGAAGAAGGTGACCGCCATTCCATTGGTTGTCTTTTCGTTTCGGGGTCGTACTGGTAACACCAAGTCTCGTCTCCTGTGACAATGGAACCCAGAAAAGTCTTACCTCGGTCACACATATCGACTAAATCGCAACTGGCCACAAAACGTCTTGCTTTTTGATCATCTGATGTGCTGCACAAATCGTGAAAAAATCTTACCTTTGCCCAATTCTTCATGAACGATAGCCCCCACTGTATCTTTGCTAATACCTACTTCTTCTGCTATTAATCGCCGATCTTTTGTTAGCATCGCTCGCACACGTTCAATGTTTTCCGGCGTCCTGCTTGTGGATGGTCGTCCCGAACGCGGTTCGTCCTCCGTTTCTTTGCCAGCGTGCAAACCAATCGTACACACAATTCCTACTCACAGCATCCTGCCCGTACACTTACACCAATATCTCAGCGGTTTCTGTCGCCGTTTAACCAAATTTGAAGCAGAATTTAATGTTGTACCGTTGCTCCATGGCTTTTCGACGCACTCTACTCGGAACACTCTATTGCAATGACTGTAAAAGTACTGCAATAGAAACCTGGCGCAATTCCCGACAGATGGCAGGTCCAGACATGTTCATGCCTGCGTACGCTTGCACGCGCGCCGTTTCAAGCGTTGGATACCGATATATTGGACCATTCACTGAACTTTTTAAACAGACCTCCTATTCATGTGCATATTACCAAGTTATTTTATTATAGTTAGATTTTAAACACAAACACAAAATTATAACATCCTACAATATTCTGTACATCATTTCTCATATCTTTACATATTCTGGTGGTATTATTTTGGGTGCTTATGTTTACAATTTGGGCATTTTTATCAAACACAATTGCTATTTTGGCATTTATGGGTCATGTTATGCTTGCAATACCATACTTGTACTAATAATAAAATATATGAAAATTATGTTCAACTCCTATTCTATTTTTTTTTTTTTTATACCGTTCATTTGTCACATAATTGACACTTTTCAAGTACCTAGTTTGAATATTTTTTCCTTACACAATAAAAAAATAACAATTAAAAATGAATCAAGCCGGTTCTGTGTACGTCCGTACGTAACCCCCCCCCCCCCCCCCCCCTATCATTTGTATTAAACAAAACCTAGCTTAGATTATACTTTATGGCTATGTTTACAACTTCAATTAATAATAATTATAAGTCTTGCGAAGTTATTTTTTTTAATATGAGTTCAAGAACTAATGTAGGCTATAATGAAAAATTTGCTTTGAAGTTAAAGAATTAATATAAATTTATACAACCTTTTATTATCAGTACATTCATTTATACAAATTTAAAAAAGAGATATTCATTCGTTTAGCTTCGGAAGCATTCGTACATCTTTGTAGGTATAACATATAAACATATATTCCATTATTAATTTCCATTGTAACATTTTATATCGGGTTTGTAACTTATAATGGACTCACTAATCAAAATACCCAACAAAGAAAAGTCATTCCAACATGAAATTCAACACATGTAAATAAAACTAAAAACCTTTCCCAAATTTCAAAATTTACAATTTTTTGCCGATTTTAATAAAACCAGTTATGTATAGTCAATTTTCTCATACTTTGCCAATACACCGTGTGCTAGGGAACCTAGCTTTAAGTTATTGTTGATTATTTTAAACTTCTATAGTTAAATAAATAGGTTTGAATGAATGAAATAGAATTTTGTATGTATGAAAACAATCTATTGGTAAATATTACAAAAATACCTTTTATGTGTCAAACGTTCATTTTGGTTAGGCCTACACTCAACACGGCCTGATTTTGATCTGCTCACAGATTTAATAAACGGTACCAGAAACTTTCACATACTTTCTCACAAACACATTTAAATTATTAAACAGATTCACTGTGACTTCATAATTGTATTAAAGTAGGGGAGTAACTAATAAATATTATTAAAACTATTTGATCATTTCGAACAAATTTGCATCAAACATGTCAATTAGGCCTGTATAGATGCACAAAAAACGGTTTTGAAAAAAAAACCTTTTTGGTTAAAAATCCCCAAAAATCAGTTATTATTATTAGCTAAACGAGAATTTTTAGAAAGATGCGGTTTTTTGCACACGGTAGGGTACATCAAAGACTATACATAAGCCAAATTTTATCAAAATAGTTGTTTTATAAAAAAAATAATAACTGATTTTTTGGAAGGGGGTTCGAAAAAAAGGGCGTTGTTTTTCAAATTTCTTCAAACTTTTTTTCGTGCCTCTATACAGACCTAATTGACTTGGTACAAATGTTTTCGAAATCGATCGAATAGTTTTCTCTCTAGCTTTGTATACATACGGACAGACATTTTGTAAAAACCACTTTTTTGGACTCAGAGGGTCCCAAAACGGATATTTCCACAAAAATCTCAACATCGATTTTTTTGCGATCGCTATACTTTCTCTATTCTATAGGCTAGTAGGCCTATAGTGAGAAAGAAAAAAATTAAATATTTACAAAACTAAAATGTTGGTGAAATACAAGGTATTTTTTTTAAACAGACCATCAATTCTCAAACTATTAATCTGAAAGAAAACTTTAAATGGAAATATATAATTTTTGAGACAATTAAAAGTGATCACTTAAATTTTTTATAATGACCATTAGGCCCGTGTAAAAGCACAGATAACAGAATTTCTTTTATCTGTGGTAAAAGGCTATTAATAATAGTTTAGTTCATGCCTGTATTCAAACATTAGATGTTTTGTATAATACAAAACGCCATTATAATGTATTTTTTATTTTTTAAATTTAGCTAGCTATATAAAATTTAAATGCAATCACCAGAGTTAGATCAGATTTTATGAATTTTTTTCTCAAAATTTTATTTTTCGTTTCTGTATGTGAGTAAAAATATGTATTTATTATTTTCAAAATTTTGTAGTATTTTTACACTGTAGTCTAACCATGTTCCAATTTCTAACTTGGTTCTACTGTTTTCAGTAGGCTACAAAAACGGACCAATGAAAATGTTTCAAAATATTTGTTTTCTCACTACTGTAATTAAAACGGACCAATGAAAATGTTTCAAAATATTTGTTTTCTTACTACTGTAATTTATAATTAACTGTAGGCCTAGCCCCAAATAATTAAGTTTATTTAATAAAAATAATCAACAATAACAAAACATTAATTGAAATGTTATGTAAAAACCGAAATCACCATAGAGTGACATTTTCAATTGCCACGAAAAATTATGAAAGTTTCCGATTTAAATGTTTTTCCACATTTTTAATTTATAAGGTCCCAAGTGGGGCTCGTTTCAAAAATACCTTCAATATATATATATATCACAAAAACAAAAATGTGGATCAAAATATATTCAAATTAAGTTAGTAGAAAATAAGCTAACATACTTAAACAGGTTGCTTAAAAATTACGTTTAAAAACTAATAGACGTAGCTTTTATACAAAATTTGGATCTAATAGTAATAAAATTAACATTTTTGTCAGAAATAAAGTAATTAGGTATTCCAATAAAAGCATAAAAACAGACTTTCTGTTATGTTCATACTTCAATTAATTGACCTGGCCGTTGGTGACTGGGTCTGTGAAGCCTTAATTGGATTTTTATAACACCTATAAAAGACTTATTTAAAGACTTTTCACATTGGACATTCATATGTGTTTTGTTTTTATGAGCTACTTTGTTCAGCTTTATAAAATGTAAATACACACTTTACTAGCAACAAGTTCATCTCATGCATAATTGTATTACTTTTATGAAGTATGCCTGCTCCTGGGACTAACAACAGACTGCTTATTGCATGGCACACAAGTGCTTTGTATTAAAAGCTTGCATGAAGCACAGATTATGTTATGCAAATTACAGTATCTTTCCTGAGGAATGCTTATTAATGCAGTAATTCTATGTTCCTACATCTCAATTACGTTGAGAAAATTGCACAATAATGACTCGATTTTAAGTTAACGGACATTAAATTAATATTTGTTTATTTTTGAATAAGTAATTATATTTGCTATGATTTTTTAAATTAGTACAGTCATACCAAGTTAATAAGCGTTATTATTTGTAGGTCTAATGGGTATCATTACAAATATTGAAATAACACAATGGTACGAGAATACAGATGTTTAGCAATCTTTTTCCCTTAGGCCTGTATTACACTATCAAATTTCTTTGATGCGTTATTTGATAGTGTAATAGGTAATCTTTTATCAATATTGGCACATGTCAAATTTAGAGAGAACCTTTGATCAAAGATCTTTGACAAAGAAATTTGATAGTGTAAGGCCTGTATTACACTATCAAAGATCTTTGATCAAAGGTTCTCTCCTAGAGAACCTTTGACAAATACATTTGACGTGTGCCAACTTTGATAAAAGATTGCATATTACACTATCAAATATTTCATCAAAGAACTTTTATAGTGTAATACAGGCCTAATACTACATGCCTTAGGCCTACCCTCAAATATTCTTGTACTTCTAAGCAAAGAACCAATAATAAGTTCTTTAAAGTAACAAAAAATAAATAAATTTTAATATTTGCGTGAAACTTAAGAATACGCTAAGGTTTGTTTCAAGAAAATATTTTGAAAGTATCGATTTTATTTTTCAAATTCTCCTATGAAAAATAAAAAAAGCTAATCCAGAAAATTTGACTCATAAGAAATATGTTATTAAAATTTGTATGTGTCATTCCTTGGGCCTAACCCGAAATATAGACACACGATTTTTCAAAAATATAGGCTATCCACATTTGTATTTTACAATATTTTTTATAATACTCCAAAAAATGTGTATAAAAAATTACTTTATAAATTTCTTAAATGGAAACTAGATTTTTAAATTAAAAATCCTAGTGTTAAAATCTACAGTTCTATTGCACAAATAACTGATAAATTTCAAGCTAATGCTTACAGTAGTTTCTGAAATAATGGGACATTTGTAAAAATACAACTTTCGGAAAAACGCATTTAAAAATTGTTTATAATACTTCTACAATTTAGGAACTTTTTACAATTTTTTAGTCCAGCACCATAACATGGGTTGTCTTCACCTTCTTCATCATTAAAAGCTTCTTCTAATTTCCTTTTGGCACTTTCTCTTTGCTGATTGTTTTTTTTTTAAGATTAGACAGCTTTTTCTCAGCTCTCCGCATCCGCTTTTCATTAAGTGAGGACATGGCTAGTGCAGTATTTCTAGTTGTGGATATCCCTAATTTATTTAGTCGGCCTACAAGCTATCTGCTAATATTACCCTTGTTAAATCTGAAACTGCATCATAAACTTCAAACTCTAGTGCACTGAGCCCAACAAACACGGTTTTGAGAAAAAGAGACCAAATTACTCCATTCAAGGATTCATTTGCATTCTGGCTTTTGCCATGTAAACATTTAGCTAGAAGTGTAGGGTTTGCCAGATCCCTGAAAATAGATTTTATTGAAGTCGTCACTGCTATAAGAAATACATATTATCTACTGAAATACTAAAGTGTGCACGGGTAAAAGAGCAAGAGCAGGTGACAGGGCTAAAATACCCAAACCAAATCAAGTGACACCTCTACATATAAAATGGTGTAAAAATATTTATGTAAGTCGGATTTTTAAAAACTATGTCTTGATTTAAAGCTAAACAACTGTAAAATCAAAATCAGTAATAATTTTAAAAATATATTTTTTGTCATAATTAACCTCCCAACCCCTTTGCGAACACTGAAATATATCTTCCTTTTCATCATCTAACACTAATTGTAACCACCATTACGATTAAGGCAAACATATGGTACGTAACGTTTCTGGCGTGACATGTTAATAA
The DNA here is from genome assembly GCA_018207615.1 of Philaenus spumarius. Lineage (NCBI taxonomy): Eukaryota > Metazoa > Arthropoda > Insecta > Hemiptera > Aphrophoridae > Philaenus > Philaenus spumarius. Next base: position 138,632 of record JAGFPH010001522.1, on the reverse strand, counting down.
CTCTTCTTTATCAGTAAAAAGTTCTCTTTTCTCCTTATAATAGTAAAATAATAGAGATATGCCAATTAGCATCCTCATACATTGTTGAATTTAATTAAATCTCAAAACTCACCGCGTAGTTATTTGTAAATTGAATTTAAAACTCAATGAATAATGTTGCAATTTTGTATTAAATAAAATTTATGCATTCACTAGTACTTACAGTGAGTTCATTTTAAGTTGAATATGAGATAAAAAGTTACAATAAAATTGTAAAATTGTTATAAGTACCTTTTTACATCCAATTATTCTTATTAACTAATACCACAATACCACACTTAAATTTATAAAGAAACTTCTCTTTGCTTGTCAAAAAAAAATTTCAAACAAGACTTTCTAAAAGACGCACTGATAATTTATCCGTATTTTGTTCCTTCACATTACTTTCATTTAACACATTTTTTGTAAGAGACAGCAATAGATATTTTTCCTTTCAACTCCAAAAAACCCATGTTTTCTAGATGGGAATGATTCATTCAAAACTGTGGTAGTTTTGCCCATGATATTTTAATTTTGTTAAAGATGGTTACCCAATTCACAAGATTGCAAACCCAATCTTGATCATTTAAAACCCTACCAAATAAACATTAAAGTCTATCAACAATGCTGCTTCCTCCATCAAACATGTCCACACTTTTCCTTGAGATAACCAACTTACTTTAGTGAACAGCAGAAGAAACTGAAGATGGCTTCCCACATCTTCTTATGCATTAATTTGAGAGCTTGTTTTTTTTTTAAATTCCACAGTTTCATATAATTTGTAGTGAGCAAAGTTTAGTTCAGAATGTAATGTGTAGTTTTCTTATTTGGATTCTATCCCAAAAAAATTCTTATTGATTCTATGCTATTCTTCAATTTTAATTAATTTGTCTAAATTTAATTTCTCTCAAGTACAGATTCGGATTTACTGCATTAGGGTATAAACACATAATTAATTATGTTTTAATTAGGTCCATTTAAAAAAACCTGGAATACAGATTGTTTTTTTTTTTTTTGTCAATTTAAACTAAATGAAAATACAATTTTTACAACTACTTATCCCATTTTTTAATGACTATACGATGTGGGTAAATAATAAGTATTTATTTTTTATTTACCCTATAACACCAAAATAAATTTAATTGTCAACAATTAATTTGACATAAATGAGGCACTAATTGTGATCAATTAAATATTTGTTTGTTTACTGTGCAGTTAACGCCAGAAGACGAAGAAAGGAGACGAAGAAGACGAGAAAGAAACAAAATTGCTGCCACAAAGTGTCGACTTAAGAAAAGAGAGCGAACTGTTAATCTTGTCCAGGTAAACTATTTATGTATTAAGAAACTGTGTCTGTTTAAGGTAGTTAAATCATTAAGATTGAGTAATTTATTAAAGCTTCAAAGTGGGCCAAAAGGTAATAGTCTATACATCAAATTAGTATGACTAGGGGGAGCAGAGAACAGTTGTAACCTCGAATACAGTCACATAGTTCGAACAGTAACTGTAAAAAAACTATATAGTTTTTCGTCTTCATTAGTCTTATAGGACAGTAAAAGTTATTTGCAGAGGTGATTGGTTTATATTCAAAATAGTTTAATTATTAAGAATTGAGAAGTTATGTAAAGTTGTGAATTGAAAAAGTGAATTCAATTTCAGGAGAATGAACTACATATTTTGTGTGGTACTTATAGTTGATTTTATAGGGCATTGCCATTAAAAATACTTTAAAATACACATTGTTTGATAAGCAGTTTCAACTACAAACGGGCTCGTGAAGGAAGCACAGTTGGCCTACAAAAGAAACTTGCTAAATCCACGCAATGTGACTGAGCCAAGTTTACATTAATAGCAATAACTTTGAATAAATATACTGACAGAGTTGTCAAACAAATCATCAGTTATAGATCTTAACTTACACAATGTGTATTGATTGTGTAAACATGTCTCCGTTCGTGCACAAAGATTCTCACAGAAACTTGTTCAGTGCTGGAATGACAGCTATAACTTTGCCAATTACATACATATATAATAAACACCTAAACTTATATTTATATAACGACCTGATGCACTTCTCAGGTGATCAATTTTTAATTCAATCTTCTGACATCAGCATATTATTTAACTACACAACGTTCATCAGCATGAAAATATTTTCTTTCGAGTGACAAAAGATTGGCCTATGTAAAATAGTTAAACCATAGTTAACTAATTGCTTATCAAATTTCAAAAACATTTTATTTTTGAAATTTTAAATTAAAATATTGAATTGAATAGCCACAGATATTTTATATCTTAGACTACTTTAGTCACGCTTTATCTAACAATTTGGTAAGTTAAAATTCAGATAAATTAAAACCAGAACACAAAATCTCACAATAAATACGTTTACTAACCTCAAACGCGTTTTAATGACAATGTCGTCATCCTCAGTGATGCACGGGCTACAGTAACCAAACTATAACTACTGTAGCCCGTGCATCACTGAGGATGGCGACGTTGTCGTTGAAACGCGTTTGAGGTTAGTAAACGTATTTATTGTGAGACTTTGTGTTCTGGTTTTATTTTATCTAAGTTACTTTCTCACAAGTCAAGCTCATTAGTTATTTGTTAAGTTAAAATTCATTTACATTTACAACAATTTAACAAATGTAGCAATAATAGATCTTATTTTGTATTTGTGGCTTTTTTTAATAATTTGTATATTTTAATTGAACACCCCATAGATAAAAGTCTAATAACTAAAACTTAAATTTTAAATTCTTAATTTTTGAATATTCCTGTTTTACCGAGGGTACCAATACTCTTAAGACCCCTCTTCTCCTTCTTTGAATAAATTAAACCCATGGGTTATTATTAGTGGAAAAGTTTTTCTACTGGAGGAAAGTGTTGTAAAGGAATTGTAAATTGTTCCTTGGGTGAGTCTGAAATGGCACTCACTGTAAACAATAAATTAATTTACTATAGGAGAGTTTTGTATGTGAATATTTTGGGCTAGTATTGCTTCCTTTGCAAAAGTTTCAACCAGGATAATGTTCACATATTATGTGTAGGCTTGCTGTTTTATATTTTGACAAAAAGCTGTGGTTTATATATCCAATTATTATATTTTATTAATACTTTTTAGGTTTCATAAAAACAGTAATAATATATAAATTTATAAAGGACAGAGATGTAAACCACATTTCATATATATTACTTTGTAACAATCAAACTCACAAATAGTAAATTTTTCAGGATTGTGTTTTTAAAGTTTACTGACTGATATCAATAGTAATGGGTAGTCTATTATTTATGTTTATAATTTTAATATTATGATTAGCTTATTCTTAAGATATATACTTGAAACTACATTAAGTTTAAAAAATTCTCTCTTATACATCGACATAGTTAAAAAAAGTATGTATGGAGTGTGATCGTTATTCTCTTGCATTATGGACAAATCAATAACTTTTCATCCGATTTAAGGATTTTACATGACAAGAGGAAATAAAGTTCTTTATTAGTCAATAATGAATTATATTTTAATCAAAATTTAGTTTTTATATAAGTGATTCTAGCAATTTTCTCCTACCTATGTTATCTGGAAAACAGGGATAGATTAGAACTCACATACATATTTTGTAGGCTATTTTAATGTGTAAGTAAATAGAAAATATTAAAAAAAATATCTGCTAACCTTTAATCAATATAGTCCTAGTTATCCTCAGCCTCAAAATCACACTACTACCGATAGGAAGAGATGAACCAAATTGTTTAGTACCAACTCTCCAAACCTCTTTAGTACCTGCAGGCATCATATTTGGCCTTTGCAATAGGAATCAGTTGTGAACAGGATATAGCTGAAGTGGTAGCCTGGGGCCCTAGTTCTTCTTGTGTGATTGTACACGTGGTGTTACAATTGTTGATGTAAACGCTCCGGTATAGGTTGACCGATGATCGATGGTATGACTCTTGGTCTAAATGACTCCTTTCTCTGGTTGGGCGAGTTTTTTCAGAAAACTTTTTGTGTACATAAAAGAAAGGAAGTTTCCCCAATCTTTGAAATAGCTTCTTTCAAATGCCACAACTTCAAATGCCTAAACTTTACCCTGGCGGACTTTATCACATCTCGCCAATTTCTGGGCGTTTCTGCTGCTGATCTTTGGCATATCAGATCCATATACTTGTCAGCTCCATAGGGGAGTGTCACTGGAAAAATTATTGTTAACCTTGTTAATTATTGTTGAACCTTTTATCCTCCACAATCATGTAATGAAAATATCTTAACATCGAATGGTTCTCGTTCTGACCAGAACAACTATCACAAAATATTTTCAATTCATTATCCAGGTAAATATGTATGAAATGGTCTAGCATTGATACCACATCGATTGCTCACTTTTTCTCTAAGTTTGGTCATACATGTAGAATACTGGTACACCAGTTGCTAAAACATGAACATTAAAATCATAAAATGAGAGCTGGCGTCTCAGTTGTTGAGATGTTTGAGACTTGAAGATTACAATAAAAATCTGCTACGATTAAGTTTGTGAATTTTCATTGCAGTCTGAAAACCTTTCAACTCCTTTGCTTTTTGTTCCTCGCATGTGGCACAAGTATCTGTGCGTGGGTATCTGAATAAGATGTTAGTTTTCAATAAATGTCTGTCAAAATTTTGCATTTTGTAAAAAGAGTGTAAGTAAATTTTTAACATTAAAATTTGTAGGTAAATATACCGGTTCTTTATTTAAGTCTTTTAAGCTATAGTGCTTTGCGACCTTTTAATGAACCAAATAATCCATAATAGCTTTGTGAGCATCATCTGATAATTTACGAAGTCTATTTTTATGAGTCCCTCTTTTGTCAACTGGAGATTTTCCCATGATAGCAATTGAAAATTTTACAGTCAACGGTTGGTAACACCTTAAATGCCGTGAAACAAATTCTTAACTCTTCAACTTTCTCATTACAAACTACACGTATTCACAAGAAAAGACATACGATCTTGCCTCTTCTTAAAACTTTTTAGGCCTACGATGTTCAACTGTTTTAACAAAAATCAATCAGGCTTAAGTATAAATTCTGCTAATCTCTGTTACCAAGCGTATTAAATGTAGAAATTAAATTATAACGTTCAGCTTCGTCGACATTTTCAAAACATTTAAATTTTTTGCAGTGGCAATTTTCACTGGCAACACAACAACCTGTTAGCCAAGCCCTGTCTGGAATTTGATTAGTCTTCCATACTATAATGTAGGTGCTAGGGAGTTTGATCACTATTCCCCTCCATGGTGAAACTTTTTAAGCCTCATCGGGCACTGATCATTGTTCCCTTGGTTAAAGGAACAAGCCAGTGGAATATAAAGGCATCGAAGCCTAACTTTTTGTATTTTTAGATTTTAATCGTTTCCCCCTTGTGTAAACTTTACACAAATTTTGGAGTTTCATTCAAATCTTATAACTTGCTTCACTACTACAAAGCCTGAGTATTTATTAAAATATAATATATTTAATTTGATTTTGTTTTCAGGAATCAGAAATTCTAGAAAATCAGAACCACGATCTCAAGTCACAAATCCAGGAATTGGAAACACAGCGAAGACGATTGGTTGACATGTTGTCCGTCCATCGGCCAAGCTGTACAAAGCATCAACAATACAATAACATTGAGACCAGTCCGAGTTTTCCAAGTCAAAATTTCCACCGAGTGGACAACACATATCCAAGAGCTGCGAGTGCCGTTACCATGGAAACAAGCTCATCGAGCATGTACAGAAGAGTAAACATTTCTTCCTATTCGTCCCGGCCATCTAGTACTTCCGCTGTCGAGTCTACGATGGCTTATAGAAGAATGGAGATGACCGAATCTTACGAAAGGCCGACGAGTACAGCGAGTATAGAACCGACCTACCAAAGACTGGAAACAACCATGGAAGAAAACGCAACCTATTGTAGGCCTACCGTAACACCAGGACTTCTTCAGGACACATCGATCGCAACCTATCATAACTTTGACGAAGAAGTTATCAAAGATCCAACAATAATGTTAGTACCTTTCTGTAAACCGAGTAGTATTGAAAACCCGGCGTCATTTTTAAGAATGGCCAACGATCAGTATACTTGCCAACCGAATTTGACCAACCTTGATCATTCTATTAACTACATAAAACCTGAATCGTCTCCTGTGACATATCAAAGGCCTGTTTCTACTTTTGGACGGCCCATAAGTGTGGACATTAATACTCCTGTATCTCCTGGCTACGAAAGCCATCCGGAAGGCCTCGACAGTCCGAGCATAGCGCCCAACACGTACCAACATTTTGAAGACAATTCAGAAACTACCTTCACCGCAGGTTTCACAACTTCGGGAATCGACAGAGGTTGTATCGCTTAAGTGTTTACGGTTTCTTTAGCACATTCTCAGGTGATAAATGTTGGCGCTAGAACTTTCAAAATATAGGCCAACTAAACGGTGAGCTAAACATGACCAAAAGTTACCTCTCCCTTCAAGGGCATGTTTATAAACAAATATCTTCCACAATGACAGATTTTCTAAAGCAATGTTTTGAAACGAATTATTAATTACTACTTAATTTGGTTTAGTAACAATATGAGAATATAAAATAATAACCTAAAGACTAATAACAAAACAAAAAGTTTCCTAATAAGATTAGATGGGTTCTTTCCCTGATAATAAAAAAATATTTTAAAACTAGTTTGACGAACACTATGATTAAACTTTCAGTAATTAAATTAGTAAATCTTTTAGTGACAAGTTTAAAGTTTCAAATGCTTCCAAACACAATTAACCATAGTTAACTAAGTTAATTGAGTTTAACGTATTTGGTGGATTAAAAATTGTGTTTAAATTCTTGTGAACTCGTAATTAATTAATTATTGTTAATATTCTTGTATATTATTTAAAGTATAAAAAATATTTTTTTTAATTAGATACTTCAATATACAGTATTTTTAAATTGTAAACATTTTGGTTCAGTATTTTATACTCTCAAGTCTAAACGCAAGTATATACATATTAAAACAAGTATACATATTCATTAAAACATCGTTAATTTCCAAAATATCAAGTACCTGATGATAAAAGCTAAAATATTTCAAGACAACTCAATTTTTGAGATGACACTTTCACCAAACTTAAGACAATTAAGTTCAATTCAGCCTACTGTGTAACCTACGAGAAATACAAATATTTTACGGAAGTTCAAAACTTCAGTAATTGGATTGTTACTGTATTAGATATTTTTATTTATGTTAAGAATTTATAGTTGTTTTAAAACAATGTATTTATTTAACATCCATGTTTGTTGAACAATGTTTTGTTATGCAAATCATATTATTATTGAATATGTGTTTCCATTAATTTTTTAAATAAAACATTTTATACCAGAATATAATTACCAACCAGTACTTGTTACATCAGGGTATAGAATAAGATGTCATATAGTATTAAGACAAATTTGTGAAAATTATTATTTCTTTATAGAAAAATAAAGAAACCGTGACACAAGAGAACAGGGTATAAAGAACTTTAGGGTATATATTTCTTTTTAAACAACAAAACATTATCAAAACCATTTTGTATTCCAACATCCGAATGCCAAGATTTACTACATAAAGCCAAACATGGATGTTGAACATGTTGAATGTTACAGTCAGAATGAAATTAATATTTTTCATTTTGAATAGGCTAAATCACCACCTCTTTATTTTTCAAACCAATATATTTCTATACTATCAAAAAGTATTGTAATATTCAACTACGTCGCGTAACTCACACCACGCGTGTTCAATGTAAGGACTGATATATTTTGTTTTTTCAATACGATTTTTAATATTCCAGGTTTTTTGTTGTTACATATAACTTTGTTTACTTATTGTTTGTTTTGGGAGGTAGATTTTTATTAAAATAGTTTTGCTCTTTATATATTTTATATGCCATAATAATCTACTTTTCTTATACGAGGTTGTTTTAAAACTATAATCCACACATGTCAGTTCTTAGGTTATATTCCATTTTTTTATGAGAAAGCAATGGTTTTTGTTGGCATATTCGTGTCATTGCAGTGCATTAAGTTTTAAAATGTTTATTAATGTTGGATTTATTGTTCAAGCCTAGGCTTCTAGTTGATGAGTATTAATTTTTGTTTAGCCAAAAAACACCAAATCCTTTATGAACATTTTTTTTTTTTAGTTAATTTTATAAATTCGAATTTCAACAGTTGTCACTAATAATTAATTGTTATAGTATATAGTACTACATTAGTTTGATATTTTATTTTGTACTGTCTGTTTAAAAGAATTAAAAATGGCAGTAGTACCATATTTTTATAGGCTTCATATAAAATGAGTCTAGCATTTTTCTTTAATGATTTCAATAATTTCAAAAATGCATGTATTTTCAAAGAAAATAAATATATATTTGCCTCTGCTTCATATTGTCTATAATTGATTGTTTATAAATGCAATATGCCAACAAAAATTCACATTCACTCATCCTAAAATCAACACATCATTTTATTTTATTTACTGTCTCGTAAATATAATACAATGATACATATTTTTTTCATTTTATCATGCTTAGGAAAAGTAATAGCTCTTTCTTATGTAGGGATTGTTTATTTGCTACAAATTAAGATGCTATTTTCCTCAGTAGTTTCTGCTCTTATTTCTTTTTCAAACAATATTTGTTCTTAAAAGTATATGCATAACTTTTATGTCAACATAATTATACAGGCCAGATTTGGAGCGGTAATCATTGTTCTTTTATAATGCCTTTTCCTTGAATTATAAGCGGATAACGCAATAATATTTGTCTTACTAATAACTATGTGTATGCTTTTGTAACTAAAGGGATGTTATGCAAGAATGTTGTTTTATGTTTGTTGTATGAACTAAATAAACTTAATTACTGCACAGAATATTCCATCAATATTAGCTCTAAAATTTAAATTGAGTTTGAAATGTGTTTTTGGACTGTTGTTTTTAAGCTGATTAATTTAAGGAAAAGTCCTTTTTCATAAAACTGAAAACCTATCAAGTGAAATACTTAAAATAACACAGCTAAATAAGGGGCAGTAGGATGCTTGTTGTTATTATTTAATTTGTATGATTATTTGTTCGCTGTTTTTATTTTATTATTCTAGACAGTTTATAACGCCTTTTATCCAAAAGCTGTAGGATCTAAAAAGTTGAAAATATAAATTAGGTACCAACTTTCAATGAGAATATAGGCCTACTTATTAAAAAGACAACAACTAACCTAAAAAAGTTCTTAAAATATGTAAATACCTTACATTTCCTTAAAACTTCACATATTATAAGTTTATGCATATACTTCAAAAAGCAAAAACATTTTCAAGCAACAATATTTTCTGTGTTTCTTCTTCCTTTTCTTAAAAAAAGTAATTTATTGGATCAAAACAACAGTTAACATACAACTGCTTAGTAAAGTAATGTATTTCAATTCGAAATGTGTAATTTTTTATGGTGCCATCCAAAAATTATTTCTTGTTAACTTTTACGTAATTTCAATATTTTGGCAATTAACATTTAGTGTAAAAAAGACAATTTTCCCTGTAATTTTATTATCAATGTATAATAAATACTTGTTATTAGATATGATTATTGTTATTGACTGGTGCTAAGGTATTCTGAAATATTAAATAAAATTGTTGAATTTGAGCTACAATGATAAGTTATTTTAGTAGTAAGACTACTTATCAACTAGAATATTTTTTTGAAATTTAATTTAAGAAATTTTTAAATATTTCATTTGTATAACTCTAGTACCTGTAAAACAGAGCTTCAAAAGCAATATTGTTATGTATGTACGACCAACTGCATTTTTTATTCTTTAAAGAAAATAAAACAATCTTTTCTATATCTTGTGATTTTTATACCTCATTTAAGGAGTAAGTCTAACCTTATGAGATGATCTTACATATATCATGAAACCAAAAACATAATTTGAAACTTACTATAAATCAGTTCACAATATTCATTCTAACTGTTAAAATTGAAATCCATGCAGCTGTACACAATGCAACTTTGTTGTATTTATGGTAAGACAATAACTCTACAAATTAAAGTTTTGGGGTAATTAGCAACTTGTTTTAATCTACTTCAATGCAATTTAAATCACATTCTTTCAAGAATTTGTCAATTCTTATCATTGAAACAGTTGTTCTGGAATTTGTGGAGTTTTTTTGTTAAAATTCTATAAGTAATTCCCAATGAATTTCACTTTCTGCAAGACGTCAAGACTAGTAAAAAAAAGCTTTACAGGTTTACTACAAATGGGTTGGAAAAAGAGGTGTTTTTTTAGGCTGCAATCAGAGGTGGAATAAAACCAAAAGCATCTATATGCGTCCAAGCTACACAATCCCGAGTTCTTATAAAAAAAAACTATAAGGAACTAATGATAAACATAATTTTCAATCCAATATGGACTGTTTATATACATTAGTTAACGCACCATTTCAAAATAGACAGTAAAATAATATCTTTTTCCTATAACAACTTAATAAAGTTTAATAATATATTAATTACCTTGTAGGTCCATTTTGTGACTTCAAATGGGTTGATTCTTGACTAGTTTCGAGGTCTTGACCCCATCATCAGATAATTCTTATTTCACACAAAAAAACACACAACTCATACACTAACACAAATAAACATAAACGTGTCTGACATTGTAGTGCACTCAGTCATGTCTGTCGGAGTACTGCAGCCAACAGCTAACAGTCCAGCTGATAACTACCTTTGTTAGGCGCTTTTAAATGATTTAAAGCCGTATCATATAAACGATGCGATTGGAAGCAGTAATTAAAACTTTGAAAGACCAAGTGTTGCAGAATGACATACGTGTGTTTGTTAACAATAAATTGAAGAGTACCTCACACACACCAGTCAACCTAGAATTGTAAATGCCATAATCTTAATAAACTTTATTCTAGCGAAATAAAAACACTCAGTACAATTAAACAAAAATTAATAGATAATGGCGCAATTGTAACTAAAGCGGATTAATTCAACACACTGGTTACTATAGGTCAGAGTGAATATAGACAAAAAACCATGGATTTCATTAATGAGAATAATATCCAAAAACTTAAAATCGATCCAACAAATAAATTCCATAAGAAATTAAACCAAACAATCAACAAATGTACATCCTTACTGAATGATGTGACTCGCAGATTCCTTAAACCCATCAACCCCCGGCACCATTGTTCTCCGGACTACCAAAAGTCCATAAGGAACACACACCAATCAGACCCCTGATCAATTATTAGAAAGCCCCAAGTTACAAAATGGTCAAAAAGTTGTAACAGCTTATCAAAAACAATACAACAATAAAGAACAGCAATTGTTTGGAGAACACAGCTGATTTTGTAAACAAATCGAAAAACATTAAAATTCCCTCAAACTATAAAATTATTTCATTTGATGTGGTTAACATGTATACCAACATCCCGGTTGTCGAAACGATGAATATACTTAAAAATAACCTCATCAGAACCGAGAAATTACATAAACAAGGTCTAGAGGAATTAATATTGCTTTTGCAGAAAGTATTAGAACAAAATTACTTAAATTTTGAAAACACTTTCTACACACAAACAGATGGCCTAGCCATGGGTTCACTGCTTTCAGGATTATTGGCCGACATCTATTTGAACCACTTTGAAAATGAACACATACTTTTTAGTGATAACAAATACAAGCATAATATCATATTTTACAGTCGTTATGTTGATGACACGTTTGTAATTTTTAATGGCTCTAACAGGCAAGACGTGGGGTTATTGAACTATATGAATAATGTCCACCCCAAAATACAGTTCACACTGGAGATTGAAAATAATCAACAACCCAACTTCCTAGACCTCACCATTACAAAAACAACAGATAAGTTTGAATATAAAATATACCGGAAACCGACCACCACAGACGTCACTATTCACGCACTATCTCACCATCCTTACTCACAGAAAATGGTAGCATTCCACTGCTTCACACACAGACTTCTTACTTTCCCACTCAGCAAGGTAGAATAGGTACCTTAAAGAAATCAACATCATTAAACACATAGCGGTAGCAAACGGTTACAAGAATTCCATAATAGACAAATTGATAAAAGCCATATAATAGACAAAAAGCCATAATAATAATAATAATTTATTTGCCATTCGATACATTTAGTACAATAGACATAGTCAAGATTGAAATTTTAATTTAACCTCATGTTTCTAAACATTAAAAATCTCTACACACATACACTATTACCATAGATCTTGGAATAATAAATAGATCTTGCATCCATACGGGGGTTGTGTGCCGGAAAAAAGGTGTTCGCGAAAATAGTACATGATCGCGCCGCGAGGTAGCGCTAGGGAGAAAGCATTGGTGTTTTCAACCAGCTTCCTTCGTTTCCCCAATAGATAGCGCCAAAAAAGTCGAATTTCCAGTGGAACAAAATATTGCATTGGATCGGAGTTCTATTAGGTTATCCAAATACAATGCTATTACTTACACATAACAAAAATAGGTTAAAAATTTATCATATCATTCTTAAGTGTATAAAATTCCTGTAATGAATAAAAGGGGTTCTCGACAAGCCAAGCATAATACCTTCTTAAACATTTTTTACTTGGGGTAGCATCAAGGTTATTACTAATCTTGTTGTATACTTTTAAACCCACCGACAAATGACAGTTTGATGATTTCTTCAGCCTATAGTATCTCAAGTTTATTTCCCCTCTATTTCTTGTATTGTATTTATGAATTTCATGTCTCTTGGGCAGTTCATCAAGTTTACTTATTGTATACCAAACCACTTCATACAAGTACAAATTGATTACTGTGAGAATATTCAAACTAACAAAAAGAGGCTTGCAATGTATTCTCCCATGAGACTTAGTCATAGCTCTTACAGCTTTTTTTTGTACTATCAGTACATCTTTTATTCTGCAGCTGTTTCCCCACAATAGAATCCCATATGACATAATTGACTGAAAAATGCAAAATAAACATTTCTCAAATACCCTTCTCCAATAACCTCATGTAGCCTACTTAACAAGAAGACAATTTTTGAAAGTTTCCCAACCACAAAATTAATATGTGGAGTCCATGTCAACTGCCTATCAACATAAATACCCAAATATTTAACACTCTCCTCTGCATTACAAGAATCAACATTTTTCAAACTGAAAATCAATTTTTCGTTTTAACATCATTCAGAAGAAGCCCATTCGCCCTAAACCACTCGGAAGCACTGGCTACTGTGCTAGCTACCATTGTTTGTAATTTATTTACATCATTGCTTATTGTCAAAAATGTTGTGTCATCTGCATACATGCTACAATGTGCTTCAACATTATCAGGTAAATCATTAACAGCAATCAAAAACAAAATAGGTCCCAATACAGATCCCTGCGGAACACCAGCTTTAATATTTAAGATATAAGAAAACCCTCTTTCAGTATAAACCAACTGCTTCCTACCTTCCATATATGACTTGAAAAATTTTAGCTGATTATTAATGAAACCATAATATTGCAGTTTATCAGACAATATACCATGATCGATACAATCAAAGGCCTTAGTCAGATCGCAAAAAGTTGCCTGTGCACTAGCATTATCTTCAAAAACTGTGATAACCTCCCTAATTATGGAATCCACTGCCTGCGTAGTCGATTTGGATTTAATAAACCCATACTGTGATGCAGTGAACAAATCCAAACATTCAAAGTATCTGCCAATCTGATTACCGACAACTGACTCCACAACTTTTGCCAACACAGGTACCAATGACACTGGCCTATAACTACTTGGGTCAACTCTTGGGCCATTTTTATAGATAGGAATCACCTTAGCCGCTTTCAGTTGCTCAGGAAAAACACCATCCTGCAAACACCAATTCATACAATAAGTGAGGGGCTCTACTATGTAATAAATAATTTTCTTCAACAAATTATTTGATAAGCCATATATATCCTGACTTCGAGAGTTTTTCATCCGGCCCACTACTTTTATTATATCATTACAAGTCACCTCTTCCCACATAAACCTAGCAGAGGGAATTTTATAATTTAACATTAGTTCTTGTGAGGAGACCAGAGTTTTGGATACTTTTTCTAACTTTTTTTCTAACGGTACTTTTCTACTTTTTTCATAGTAAAAGACTAAATAGAATGAACCCAAATAACGACATAACCAGAGACAACAAATACATTTTCTCAGAATACACCAGCCTCTTGCCTAATGTGTTGAATAACATTCTCAAGAAATGTAAGATCACCCATGCATTCCGTACAAGTAATAACATATCTTCATCTCTTAAACATAGAATGGACACCCCCATTGAATATAAATCTGGCGTTTACAAAATAAAATGCCCAGAGTGTAACAAAAATATTACACAGGACAAACCGGGATAAATTTCATAGACTGTTATAAAGAACACCTCCCCTGCAACAAAACGAAGTCGAACTACGCACGTCACCTTGCTGAAAGCAAACACGGACCAGATGATTTTAAATCCAGTGTAGAAGCAATATAAGTTTGCAAAAAAGGCAGGTTAATGAACGCGAATGAGGAATTTGAGATCTACACAGAGCCTTCAAAAACGATCCAGATAGCAACTTAAATGATCAACTTTCCTTCCGATTGCATCATTTACATTTACATAATATGGCTTTAAATCATTTAAAAGCGCCTAACAGAGGTAGTTATCAGCTGGACTGTTAGCTCTTGCTGGCAGTTCTCCGACAGACATGACAGAGTGCACTACAGTGTCAGATGTTTAATTGTGTTAGTGTATGTGTTGTGCATGTTTTTTTTTTTAATGTTTGACAACTTCTCTGAGTGAAATAAGAATTATCTGATTATGGGGTCAAGACCTCAAAACTAGTCAGAATCAACCCAATTGAAGTCACAAAACGGACCTACAAGGTACTGTATTTAATATATTATTATTTATTTGTGACTTGGCACCAAAAAATGAATATTAATAAAATGTGTTTGTAAACACTAGTGGGCAAAGTATACAGCTAATGTAGTCTATGTTTTGAAAATTTTGATTGTTGTGGGACTAACCTCTCTAAAAGAGATCTTTTTAAAAACTAAAACACTAATTTAAAACTGCTGTAGCAAAAAGCCTCGGTCATCAGATGTTTATCTCGTGCGACAAACTCAACTTTGCACCCTAGACACACAAATAACTATTAGACACGTTAAATTTATTTTTATCCTTGAAGAAAAAAGTAGCACACATACAGCAGCCCAAACATTTCCAAAAATGTCTATTTCTCCAGCGATACAAGGTCTTAGCAACACTACAGAAGTGGCGTTAAAAGCAGCAATTGTAACAGATGAAACAAACAAGTCCAACAGCCATAGAAAACAATGAATATTTACAGAAAGATATCTAAATTTTGGATAAATTAAACTGCAATCTGTATAAGAACTTTTAAATTTAAAACATGCCAGCAGGTACACCACAATTATATCTTATCTTCTAAAGCGAGAGATAATTGTCTGTCTGCTAAATGGATCTGGAATCTCCGTCTAAGGATTTTTGATTTTATATGGGGCTTTTGACCACGAGAAATCGATTGGAAATGGTCACCAGTCTGGGAAAATTCGTTTTCTACATCTTTTTATTAAATTAAAAAGTGAAATTTGTCCATTTTAAACAATACAAAGAACAGCTGATGCAAATGTTTTCAATGTCATTACAATAATCATCTGTTTTCTTTTAAACGAAGCACAGCTGATGCAAATGTTTTCAATGCCATTACAATAATCATCTGTTTTCTTTTAAACTGTATTTTATTAGAGGTAAGCCTAATGTTGTATCTATTTATAGTTACCATGGCAACGAATACTTCTGCTAAATAAACATACCCTTTATTTAGTTGTTTAATGTTACAGGCCTAACCTAAACGATGTTCACGGAAATTTGCAATAATAGTTATTGACGTGAGCGAACTAGGCCCTGCTTATAATCGAGCTTTAGCTCGTTCTCCTGGTACTATCATTAACATGACTTTGTACAGCCTGTAAGTCCAAAAAATGTTTGCAATTAAATATATATTAATATGTGTACAACAAGAACGGATCCAGCAAGGAGCGAAAAGGCAATCACTCCAACCCCGGATCAGCAAAAAAAAAATTTTTGGAAAAAACGTGGCTGAGAAAAAATAGAATGAACTGAGAAAATGTGTTAACTACATTAAAAGTAAATGTAGCCTACATGGCGATGAAAACCGAGTAAAAATATAATAGTTGGAAAAAGTAAAATCCTGATTTGGAAAATAGCGTAAGGCAGGTAGCTGACATGTGTCTTCTATCACACACAATGAGTGTGAGTAGGAACAGTACATATACCAGTGTTCTGTGTGACGTGTGATCTGAGGCTCAAAGTTGTGCCAGTGAAGTTTTGTGATTTATGAGACTAACTGATGCCTACCACCATCATTACTTTCCATCTGCTCACCCTAAGGATGTCACATGCAATCTACCTAAATGGAGCAAGAAGTGAAAGTTTACCCACATTCATATACCTGGGATGTTTCCACACTCTAGCCCAACCTGTTTTAGACAATATAGCTTGATATACCAGCAGAGATTGGTTCAGGTCCTATGAATTCATTAGCTGAATCCTTGTTTGCCAGATCCTCTGCAGACTCATTTCCACTTGGTCCAAGTACACAACAAAGTGTTATATTTTGTATACCTGCCAGTCATATTGTAGTCTTTATTTATTCCTATGCTACTTTCAACCTGAACCTGGGTTCAGACTTTTCAAAGCTGCTTTCGATTTATGTGTTTCTTTGATTTCTTTATACTTTATTAACACAGATTTCTTTATTCGTGTGTTTGAGTCTAAGATTTTCTCAAATACATTTCAATAAAGGTGTAATTTTGGTTTTAATACTGAGTGCTTCTCCATTGGCAGAAAACATTCCTTCCTAGGGTTGTCTCCACAGATTCCTGCTGTCTCCACAGATTCCTGCTCCTATACCACCTTTCCATGGGCGCCCATACCTATGGGCAGAGGGGGGCCATGCCCCCCACCCCTAGCTCCCAGGGAAAGGAAAATATGTATATTATTAATTATAGTCAGGTATTTTTCTTTAAAGAGATTAGCACTAAAATATGTTTCAACTGTCATGTGCCATTTAATTTTACATATACTTATTTTATTTTTTACAAGAGTTCAAGCATGAGCTGCTGGGTCACTACTTGGTGCGGCCTCTAGGAGAGTTATAGGTCTTCATTGACCTAAAAGGTATAAGGTGTATTCATTGACGGTGTAAAGGTACAGACGCAATGCTGAGTGGGTTAATAGTTCACCTGAACAGCCAAATTGGCTTCCCAAATTTTAAAATTTTTTTTGGGGAGGTCAAAAAATATCCCTGGACTCCTTTTGCCGAAGGAGGGGAGGGTACTCCTTAACATTGTTCACTGCTGCGCAAATTTTGTATTTAATATGTTATGAGCTGACCTTTTATTTTTTATATTTATAGTCTAAATGAGTAGAAATTACTTTATTTTTTAACCTTTCTACGTAATAATCACTAATATTTTAAAGCAAACGCACACGTGTGTCCATAGCATATAGGCTTAAAATTGGATTGCAAAAATGCATTGTGTTTTGAAAATACTCCCAATACGGAGGTTGGCGTGCAATGCACTGTGTGTCGGCCGCTTCTCATAGTGTTCAGTGTCAAGCTCACATGTGCGTCCTTAGCAGTAAACGGGTTAAGCCCATACCCCGGTCTAGCACCCCCCCTTAAAAATATCATATGGGCATAGCCAATGCCCTTAAAAAAAATGCCAATGCACCTTTTGTTTTTGAGCCGTCTGCGTATCTTGGTTCTCTTTCTCTCGAGATTTGGTGTTACCACAAAATGGATTTGGGAGTAGGCTATTGTGTTTTCTAAAATTATTTCCTAAGTCTGATCTCTTATTGCGGCCAAAGTTATCCTGGAATGTCCCAAATTTCTTGGGTTGTTCATCCATTTAATCACATTGAAGGCTAAGAGCACTATTGCTGGCTACTACCCATGCAAAAAGGTCCAGTGGAAGACAGGGCCGTATTTCTAAATAGGCTGCAGAGCCTAGAGCGGCAAACTTTTGGGGACGGCAATTAGGAATGTTTTTTAACTGAAAATAAACCCTTTCGACTTTATTTAGCAGCAAAAAATATTTATATGTGGCTTAAAAAATGCCTAAATATGTTGCTTAGGTACAAAAATATGTTTTACTCTTGCTACTTTCTATGAACTAAATATGAATTCACAGCACACAATCTTGTTACATGTAGCCTGATTTGATCTGTGGAATTAGTCATGGATAGAACAATAAACTATGAAAAAGACAGCAAAAGAAAGACAAAAAGGAAAGTTTGGCCTGACGAAGATCAATGTGGAGAAATAAACTATGCCGGAAGGGACGACCTAAGAATAAATACCGTACGTTTATTGATAACAGACTCTTTTACTGGTGAGTTCAAGAAGAGACGAATAGCCTATACCGAGATTCAAGACAGGTTATACTTCTTTAGTTGTATGAAAACAAGAAAGTACGAGGAATTAAGGAAAAAGGCAACTAATCTCTAACACACCTATTTATACACACGACTTGGATTCTGATTTCTTTGAAGAGTGCATCCATTTCCAAAAGTAAGCTGCACAAAAATTGTTTCAAGTTATTTCTCCGTTGTAATTCCCTAGAAGATGTGCATCCGAATTTGGACATCGCCTAAGGGCGGGGACATACTACCCTGTTTTGAGGGATGCCGCTGAGCGGGATACGTTTTTGCAGGATGACGCCACGCGGTCACATTATCCTGCGCTGTGGCATGGATATCAAAATGTACAGTATCTCTTGAACTGCAGATTGGGTCGGACGTAATGTTATCCAAAATTAAATATGTGTGTGCTCTTGAAGCTTGTGGTATGTTGTCACGTAAACATAGACGTTATTGGGTGCATCCTTTTCATTGTGTAAATGATGGATTTGAACGGTTCAACTCGTTTTACTTAAGTATTAGACAATACCCCACCAAGTTTTTTGAGTTTTATCGGATGTCTATTGAATCGTTTGATGAACTATTAGAAGTGTTAAGCCCTTACATATCAAAGAAGTCAACAACAATCAGGAGCTCCATTAGTGCAGAAGAGAGGTTGACAATTACACTTAGGTAAGTGTGCTACTGTTTAAGACTTTAAGGCGATCCGCCACAAAAAACATACTTTGTCTGTATTTTTAGGATTTAACCTTTGAATTTATTTGTATACTGTTAAGTACAACTAAAAAGTATGATTGGCGAGGGTAAAATTTTTTTCCGCACATAATTATAATGTATTTACTAAAAATTTAGATTTTTTAAATCGTTTTTTCAGTTTTTTTTTATTTTAAATAACTTGTCTGTTTGTTAACCAATTTGAATAATTTTTCAATAATTTTCAACACTGTATAAAGCTGTTCTTTTCTCACTACAAATCAACAGGTCCGTATGTATCTCCTTCTTCTGCTAACTTATGGTCTTCTTTATTAATTTTACTCCAGAATAGATATATATGTCTTATTATTTGCATAAAAACATAAAGTTGAATAAAAACCACTAGCTAAACTACTGCTATGAACAAACAGAACTACTGTTTTTGTTAAAAATCAGCAAAATTGAGAATTGCACAAACTCTTTATTTTATTTTTTTTTAGTATGAAGAAATGATCATAAAGTCCTAGAAATTTGCACACATACTCAGAAAAGTATGTAGAGTACAAAAAGTTCATAAGTTTTTTCAAAATATTAAAAAATAATGCTGATTTCTTGTGGCGGATATTGCCTTATGATGTAAAAAACTACAAAACACAATTTATTGTGTCTGTCATACAACTTTTTATTCAGAATTGCAAAAGTTACTAAGGTACACAAGCAAATTAAATTAAATTCAACACAAACAAATTAAATTAAATGGTATACAAAAATTAGACAGATTAACCTAAATTAAACCCTATGAGTTGTAACTATAAACTGAATCGCCCGGAAACAAAACTGACTCATATGGAGGCTGGTGAACCGGCGCTTACTTTGGTCTTGGATATCCGTAGTCCTGGCTCCAAGGCTGTACTAGTGGCTGTAGTTGTCCAGAAGTCGTATATTGGTTCGAAGGGTTAGTTGTTTGAGGTGGTTGTGATGTTGCACATTGGTGTGATTTTCGCTGCCGTGCGCTTCTGAAATACTGGAGATTCATTAATTTGAAATCTAGTTTTTCGTCCTCATTGAGTTTTTTGTAGTCTTCGAGTAGAGATAAAATATAGAGTCTATCTGGATCCTCTTCAGCTGCTGTACTCTTGCTAAGCTGAGATAGGAGCTGAATATGAAAGGATGAAAGTTTTGTTGCAGCCTTTCTTTTATTATTTTCCATGGATGGTCTAGTACGTTTTTCTATTGCTTGTGGTTGTTCTAATGTCGCCTGATGAACAGGAACTTCATCTCCGGGCTCGATGTCATCAGGAGCTTCTTCTTCTTGAAAATCGTCTTGTACACTATCAGCTATATTTCCTGAAGTACGTCTCTTCTCCATTGTGTTCATCAAAAAAGTAAGGGCATCTGCGTATACGTATTTTTTCTTTTTTTCAGGTGCAGCGGAGCCACTCTTGCTCTGGTTTAGATATCTAGCATAACTGTCCAAAATATGACGCCACTTTTTTTTCATATCTTGAACTAAAACAAAACAAAAAAAGACAAGGTGATAAATTCGGCTATCCACATTCCCCATATAAAAATATGTCATTAGATTGTTACATTATACACTTCACATATAAATAAATGTTATATAAATAATTGTAAAGCGATCCATGTTTGTCTACCTGGTTCTTTAATGGGACTTTTCCTAACATGTTTTATACTTCATCTAAATTCATCTGATTTTTTTCAGGTTTCTATCAACTGGAATATCTTTTGCAAGTCTACAGTATGAGTTTTATCGAGGAAGATCAACTATTGCAGAAATAGTCAGAGAAACGTGCCAAAAAATTTGGATATACTTGAAACAAAAAGAAATGCCCGAACCTACAACGGACATGTGGAAAAATATAGCTGAAGACTTTTACAAGAAAACAAATTTTCCAAACTGTGTAGGTGCTTTGGACGGTAAGCATATAAGATGCATTAACCCACAAGGGGGCGGATCTAATTTCTTCAATTACAAGAAATTTTTTTCATTAGTTCTAATGGCTCTGGTCGATTTTAATTTGAAATTTACAGCAATTGATGTTGGGGCATATGGAAAAGAAGGTGATTCTCCTGTATTCAAAGAAAGTGCCTTAGGAAAAAAACTGTATTCTCGGTCTCTCAATTTACCTCCACCATCTTCCTTACCTAATGTAGATAGAAATCCACAACCATTTGTTATAGTCGCAGATGAAGCTTTCCAACTTTCAACAAACCTATTAACACCTTTCCCATCAAGAAAACTTACTGCAAGAAGAAGAGTCTACAATTATCGTCACTGTAGGCGAACTGTCGAGTGTGCTTTCGGTGTTTTGGCAAACAAATGGAGGATTTTTCATACACCAACACTCGTAGAACCTAAGTTTATTGACGATATTGTTAAAGCATGCTGTATTTTACACAACTTTGTTCGTCAAAGGGACGGTATGAACTTAGAAGATACGGAAGCCCATCCTTTTGAAGATATCAGGAACTTCGGAACAAGCTCCCGTGGAAAAGGAGTGATGTAAGGAATGAGTTTTCTGACTACTTTATGGGCACAGGAGCAGTACCCTTTCAAAGAAACTATAATTATGTACTAGTACATTTTTATAAAAGGGAACCATATATGTCGTTATAAATAATTAGAAATCATTGTGGTTTTACTAACTAATACAGTGCAACCAGTAACGCTTATTATAATAAAACTATATAATAATAAAAGGATTAAAATTTATATATTTTTGAAAGACTTACCTCTAGCATCCTTTTCCTTTTCATCTATTTCTGGCCAATCGCTGAACATAGATTCCCCGATTAATACCCAACATTTGTCTCGCTCGTTTTTGTTGGAATATTCGTGAAGATGTTTATCCCACAAAGCAGGCTTCTCATGCACACATTCAATAAACTTATCTGTATCAAACATATTTACTACGAAAATCGTACCGCACAACAGGACAGTCTGACTGCTCTCACTTGACTAAATGCGCGCTGGCCTTTGTCCCGTCGAACCGCTGTCCCGCTTGGCGGCAGCACCATCCTGCTGGTTGCGACAAGTGCTGCACTGCAGGACAATATGACCGCGCCAATAACAAACAATGGATTCTCGCCATCCCGCCAAACGGGTGCCGTTTAGCAGTACGACAAAACAGGATAGTATGTCCCCAGCCTAAGAATAAGCCTGTGCAACCTGTTACAAATTGTGTTGGAGATCGTAATTTTTTCTGCCTCAGAATAGTTAAAAACTATCTACGAACCAGCATTTCTGAAGGAAGGTTGAACTCACTTTCTTTTGACTGTGTACTGTGTATTGAGGAAAAATCCCACAAAAACACTTTTGAATGAAGGCTATAAATGAGCTTGCTCTTAAAAAATCCCGCAAGAAAGTGATGTAAATTTGAACAGGAATGAAGGTGCAAAATGTGGGTTGTTTAATTTGTTTGTAAATAAAATGTTGTTATAGTTGGTAGCTATACTTTATTTTCAATAAGAATAATAAACCAATAACAATAAACTACCAATAAACTATTAATTACATTTTATGTAGCCTAACTTAAACTTCATTACCCTTATCCAGTTAATTGAATTCAGTACGGTACTTTATTTATGTAAGAACATAGAGTTTTTATGGTAAAACTATAAATTATGGTAAAAACTGGTAAATTTGATAAATCTACAATAGCCTTCCAAAGTGCATAAAGTGGTTTTGTTAGTAGGCCTACATTTTAATAATATAGACATGTTTACTTTATGACCAATCGTAATCTTTTATCTAATTTACAATATTAAAATTCCCTTAGTAAGCATATTTTGTATCCTCATCTACATTAATAATAATAGGACATATTCAAAAACATTAATTCTAAAACGAAAATGATAAGCCTAACGCCTAACCTATAAAAACAAAAATACAGATAAACGGACGAATAAGTATGTTTTAGATTTAGTAGCTAATAAACTCATTTGAGGTATTTGTGTTTAGTTATTTTATGAAATTACCAGTTTAAAATAACCTAAATTGATTGAAATCCCGTTTGCAATATTCAATTAGGCAGGCATGTGGGAGCGTAATAATTCCAAATTCCAATAACGAGCAACATTTGTCAATAGTCAAGCCAAAATTTAAATAAATCTTTGCAGGTAGCAGCACATTACAAAACAGATAAGAAATTGCAATATTCAATTAAGCATGTAGGTAGCAGCACTTCCCGGGATAATAATTATTAGCAATATTTGATAAAGTTAATTAAAACCTTTGCAGGTAGCAGCACTTTACGGTAGAGATCTAAAAAACTTGACTGCATATCGAATGGCGGGACGTGCAACGCTTTCTAGTACCGGTAGTTAAAGTATCAATTACGATCAACTTGATTTAAATATTTGGCAGAATCATTGTCAAAATAAATCAACAAAAATACTTACCTAATTTTCCTTAACTCTTTTGTCCCGCCTCACTGAGAAAAATGAGAGTTCCTTCATTATGCCTGTTGTATCCATAAGGTGCTGTCACCTGGTAGATAAAAATAAAACTGTTTATAATTATTTTGCTACAGGTTGGAAAGTGCTGCTACCAGCTTTGAAATTGTGAACTATTATTTTTATTCCTACAGTTGTTGTAGCGCTTTCTAGCAGTTAAAGTAACAACTACGATCAATATGATTTCAATATTTGGCAGAACCATTGTCAAAATAGATCACCAAACATTAATAGTAACCTACTTTTCCTCAGTGAGACAGCACTTCTTTTGTCCCGCCTCACTGAGAAAAATGACAGAGTACCGAAATTAAAACTGTTGTATCCGTAAGGTGCTGCCACCTTAGTAGATAAATTTAAAACTATTTATAATCATTTTGCTATAGGCCAGAAAGTGCTGCTACCAGCTTAAAAATTGTGAACTGGCCGAAGTATTGAAATCGTGCAGTAATTTTGTGTGTGTCTGTTAACACGATATAAGCACTCACAGATATGTCGTACAAAACTTGTGGTAGTAAAAAAATCTTCGTAATTTTATTGCGGAGAGTTAAAAAGCTTTTGAGCTTTCTAACGAGAGTCAGGGCGTCGGGGTCAAGCTTTTTGATCAAAATGATGAAAATACAGTGTGGGGGTATCGTTTTATATGTTTTGGGGTACGAAAACAACAACTTTGAGAGTTAAAAAGTCGTAGCGCATCGGGGTCACGTTTTTGGGTCAACATTTTGAAAATACAGTGTTGGGTAACGTTATATATGTTTTTGAGTACCGGAAAACCGATTTTGACAGTTAAAAAGTCGTAACGCATCGGGATCACGTTTTTGGATCAAAATTTTGAAAATTCAGTGTGGAGTATCGTTTTATATGTTTTTAGGTTCGAGAAAACCGATTTTGACAGTTAAAAAGTCGTAGAGGTTCGTGGTCATGTTTTTGGATTAAAATTTTGAAAATACAGTGTGGGGTAACACTTTATATGTTTTTGGGTATGAGAAAACTGATTTTGACAGTTAAAAAGTCGAAGCACGTCAGGATCACGTTTTCGGATCAAAATTTTTTAAATTCAGTGTGTTGTATGGTTTTATATGTTTTTGGGTACGAAAAAAACAACTTTGAGACTTAAAAAGTCGTAGCGCGTCGGGGTCACGTTTTTGGGTCAACATTTTGAAAATACAGTGTGGGTAACATTTTATATGTTTTTGAGTACGGGAAAACCAATTTTGACACTTAAAAAGTCGTAGCGCTTCGGTGTAATGTTTTTGGATCAACATTTTGAAAATACGTGTGGGGTAACGTTTTATATGTTTTTGGGTACGGGAAAACCGATTTTTACAGTTAAAAAATCGTAGAGCTTCGGAGTCATGTTTTTGGATCAACGTTTTGTAAAATACAGTGTGGGGTAACGTTTTATATGTTTTTGAGTACGGGAAACCCGATTTTGACAGTTAAAGCAAAATAACTCCAATAAAATTAGCAATATTTGTCAATAGTCAAGCAAAAGTTTAAATAAATCTTTGCAGATAGCAGTGCATTACGGAACAGATCAAAAAATACAATATCCAATTAAGCATGTAGGTACCAGCACCTCCCGGGATAATAATTTTAATAATTAGCCAAATTTGACAATAATAAACCCAAAGTTTAATAAAATCTTTGCAGGTAGCAGCACATTACGGTACCTGCGCTTTCTAGTAGTTAAAGTATCAACTACAATCAACATGATTAAAATATTTGGTAGAACCATTGTCAAAATAAATCAGCAAAAATACTTACCGGTACCTAGTTTTTCTCAGTGAGGCGGTACTGAGAAAAATGTCAGTGCTCCGGAATAATTGTGACTGTTGTATCCGTAAGGTGCTGTCACCTGATGTGTAAAAATATAATTATTTTGCTACAGGTTGGAAAGTGCTGCTAGCAGCTTTGAAATTGTGAACTATTATTTATTCCTATAGTTATTGTAGTGCTTTCTAGTAGTTAAAGTAACAACTACGATCAACATGATTTCATTATTTGGCAGAAACATTGTCAAAACAGATCAGCAAAAACAGTAACTTACTTTTCCTCAGTGAGACAGCACTTCTTTCGTCCCGCCTCACTGAGAAATATGACAGAGCATCGAAATTAAAACAGAACTGTTGTATCCGTAAGGTGCTGCCATCTGGTAGAAGATAAATTTAAAACTATTCATAATTATTTTGCTACAGGCCGGAAAGTGTTGCTACCAACTTTAAAATTGTGATAGATAGATAATTCTAATAGATATTTTGGTAGTCTACCTATATAAAAATATCGTGTCACAGTGTTTGTTATCGAACTCCTCCGAAACGGCTTCCCCGATTTTTATGAAATTTTTGTGTATGTTTGGTAGGTCTGAGCGTAGGTCGTAGGTTATTTTTGTATACCTCTAGGTGATAAGGGTGGCCTTTAAACAACCCCTAAAACAATAAATATTGTTTTACATCTCAAATACCATACCTCCTAGGAACGTGAAATTTGGTACACGTATTGCTCATAGGCTCTAGAGGCGCACTAAGAAAGGTTTTCAAAATATTTGGCCTTTAAGGGTTGAAACAACCCTAAAACAATAAATATTGTTTGTTATATAGATCTCAAAAACCATACTACCTACGAAGGTACAATTTGGTACACTCATAGGCGCTAGAAGCGAGGTCCATGGAAAAAGAGATGAAAGGTTTACACATAGACTAATTACAACTATAGTTTGATGGTTTGCAGGAAGCAAGAAAAATTGTGATTCAACCTAACTTTGGCTAATTATGGACACGAATGTTTCAACAGCAATCTGATGCGATTCAGTCATTGAAAATGTATAGTGCAATTATTGTAGTTTTATACGTCGGCGAGGAATACGATACATGAAAAGATGAAAGGCTAGAAATGTATAAGAAAGTAGGAGAAACACATTTTTGTTTCAGAGAAAAGATGAAGGATTATAAGTAACTTCATAAATAAAGTGATGAAGACAAAGCAAGGAGATCAAACATGGATACGAAGATCTCAAACTCATTAATAAGGACCATAGGCGTCGCATGGGCTATTGTTTTAGAGGGGCACAACCAGGCAACGGCTGATCCAAAAGTTTGATTGGTGGAGACAAAATAGGGAACACTCTCAGGCTAGAACAAATTTTGGGTTTATTAGTGTAAAACAGCTTTTAACATTACAATTTTAATTTTGAACCATTGACTGTTAAAGGAAAATCGGGAATGGTTAAACTGGTGTGACGGTTACCGCCAGGGCTGAGGGAAGCTGGCCCGACGGTACAAAATCAAAACAAAGTTTCAACTTAAGATAGGTAAAGCAATATGACATTTAAAGTAATTAAATAAATAATTGAATATGTTAGGTTAGGTATCTGCAGCACATTTCAGAAGAAGTTGAAGGTTTCTTCTTTCAGCGTTGCTCAAGTTTTTTTTTATGCATGTGAAATCGTCTCGGGTGATATTGTCAATCACAGGATCGGGAGCAGACGCAAGCTCTGTTCTGATCAATTTAGCAGGTGGTTCAGTAACGTGTATAAATGTATTCCTACTTAGGTTTGAACACGTTTCGTGGCTTTGTACACTATTGTACAGCCATTGTCTATGGCAAAATTTCACCTACGTCATCCGTGAATAGATGCTCCGAACATCCTTTTCTTCTAGAAAATCGCCACTTCTGACCAGATTGTGTCCTGTCATCTTTTGAGTATTTAAACCCCTCATAAACTACTAATTCAAATCCCCTCTTACTGAACATAGAATACATTGCACCGCACTAAACACTTGTACGAACACTACACTACTAAATGTAATAACGATTAAATTGGAAAGTGATTTTAACGTTAACCTTAATAAGATAAAATAAACAACGTAGTTAAAACATCTTGTCATAAACGACTTATAAAAAGGGGAAGAACTTTACATATTGGTAGACACTAAATCATTTGTGTATTCACCACAAACATAAACTAATGTTAAATTTATATATTGTACGATTTGGAGGGGGGGGGGGCTATGATAACGACTAAGGATGGATAAAAGGAGAAAGAAAAGATTGTTGAAAGCCTAAATGCGGAAAGCAGGGTAGTCGCATGATGGTTAAAGTGTCTTCTTCACCTTGCATAAAATTGTTCTTTAAAATATGTGCTCATTTGTGCTATTCCTCATTATTGCAAGATATTAATTAAAGGCGACTCCTTTAAAAAAGGTTTTATCAAGTATTATTTGTATTGCATTTTGGGAAGTTTTCAAACAATAATTTTTATATTTAAAGGCCTCACATCGCCTTTATAACAATTTAAAGTTTTTTCCCTAAATAATAATTAATAAATACAATCCTAAACACGAGATTGCGGATTCATGTTTCAACGATCTCGCAGCTTACGATTCAAGCCGGCTGTGGCGCACAAAAGTCATCTCGTGCACTCGTGTTGAATGGTTGTAAGAAATAAATGGTTTACTTACGTTTTGTGTTTAATTCCTGTGCCACCTCAAGCCATAGCTTATCCAAAACGAACCTGTTGTGATGGTTTTTGTCCGATTTATCCCATAACGCAGGTCTCGTAAATATTTCCGCCACTAAACTTTCAATATCCATCTTTGCACGACCAACGACACTAGCTGAGAAAAAGGACTGAAGCATTGTCACAGCTACTATCGCTGGTCGGGACCCAAGAGAGAGTTAAAGCGCAGCTCCAAAGTAAACAGACCCATTGAAATACACGCACTAATTGTCTAGGCTCTAATGGCATCGCTGCTCTTATCGCTAGTCGCAGCTCCGACATAAACGCACCCTAAGTCCTACATGCTTCTCTCCACGCTATTACAAGGTCACTGGCTGTACAGGGACCAATTTTATTAAAATCTCACTGTACACTCGCAGTTTCCTCTAGGGTGAAGAAATGCCTTAAGGCTCGGCTCCCTACATTCAAAACGGCGAAGTTGGGTACCAATTTCAATGTTAAATAACCAAAACATACCTTCACTATTAAGCATATTTTTGTATTGTTTTTGTCAAAAAACGAAATCTGCATTTTTTTTTTCTTAAAGTAAAATATATTGTGGGTGTTGATTGCTAAGGTTTTTTCCAATATCTTTTTTTGCAACTGAGTAAAAAATTAATAAAGTTTACTATTTTTTACTATTTATATCATACGTTTATGAAAACAATAAAACGGTTTTTGAAAATGTATTCGGCAATCAACATCCGCATATGACAGTACTTCAAAATGAAACCAAATTTTTAAATTTATTCCACGAATTAACGGAAAAAAATGACTTATTCTGTAGCATTGCTCTTATGGGAATCAGATTCAATATGGCGGAGAGGGTATATTGAAAAGTAAGTTAAAAGTAAGTTACGCAAGAGATATTAACGCCATTAAATTAAAAAGAGGTTATGGTTTAGTGGGTTGAATTGGAACAATCAGAAGTTCCACACATGCACTTTTACCCCTTAAAAAAAGTACTAGATATATTATATTGTAAAATATATTTATTATGTATTTCTTTTCTGAACTAGGCGGCAATGTCTCGGTTGCTCATTTTAAAACTAGAAATGATAAAAAAAATAGTGCATATAAACACACGCCCAAAAACGCATCGTTTTTCAGATATCCGCCATTTTTTTTTTTTTTAAATAATAATTTATATCTAGAGAACGGGTTGACTGAGTTCAAACTTGGCATGAAGTTTAACCTAACAATGATCTATCTCAAGAAAGATAATCGATTCTATCCAACCTTGCGTTTAAAAATGGCGATTATTTTTCATGAGTGAGGCGGAATGATATCACCAAGGTTTTTCGCCTAGAAAAAAAAAAAAAAAATTAGAAAACGATTGACCCTAAAGGCCATTGCTGTAACTTCCCGCTAAGTTTAATTACAAAAGTATGATGAAAGTTTGATAAACACTATTTTTGGAAATTTTTGAATTGCCATAACTTTTGAATGAATCAACCGATTTTTATGCGATTTGCGGCAATCGATGCATTTTTTTAAGTCCATTGAAAGAATCAACAACAAACATTTTTCAGATGAAAAGTTTCGGAGAAATTGAGGAAAAACACTTTTTTTATTTTACAAAATAAAAAAGTATAAAAAAATATTTTCCCTAGGTGAGCCAAAAAAACATGACTGTTTTTAAAATTAAATTGTTCGAGAACCAAAAATGCATTATTATTGCAAATATAACTAAAATATTTACATGATTTTGCCATTTCATTTATGGAAGATTATGTCTCTCAAGTGACGTCCATTTACGTCTACACAGGCTTCCCATCTTTTTCTGTAAACTTGAAGTTACTTTACGTAACATTGATCGAGGAATAGCAGCAACTTCGTTTCTTATGCACTGCTTAAGTTCAGCTATATCACGGGGCTTCGACACAAAAACTTTACTTTTCAGATATCCCCATAGTCAAAAGTCACATGACGTAAGGTCTGGGGACCGCGCAGACCACTGAACATCACCAAATCGTGAAATCAAGTGTCCCGGAAACAACTGACGTAAAACCGTCATAGAGGGTCCTGCTGTATGGCAAGTGGCCCCATCCTGCTGAAACCAGATATCTTGAGTGTCAATTCCTAAAAGATGTAACTGCGGCACCAAAAAGTCCCTAATCATTGCCACATATCGGGCTGAATTGACAGTGACAGTCCTTCCCTCATTGTCCTCAAAAAAATACGGCCCGATGATTCCAAACCGCGTCACTCCGCACCAAACAGTCACTTTCTCTGCATGAAGCGGGCGTTCATGAATTTCTTTTGGATTTTCGGCTGACCAGTACCGAAAATTTTGTTTGTTCACTTTACCTGATAATTCAAAGTGTGCTTCATTGGACATTATCAAAACTTGAAGTAGGTTTTCTTCATTCACAAGCTGTAATAATCTCTGGTATAAGGTAATGCGTGGTACGAAGTCTATGTCTTTCAGTTTCTGAGTCATCGCTATTTTATAGGGGTGGAAATTCAAGTCACAATGTAAAATTCTACGCAGGGAAGTGTTGGATATTGCCAATGCAACAGATTGTTTGCGGGCCGAACGTTTAGGACTTTGCAGTACACTTGCGCGGACATTTTCAATGTTTTCTGGTGTTCGAACTGTACGGGGCCTCCCACTTGGCTTTATTTTGAGAGCCGAAGCCGTATTCCGGAAGTTATTTACCCACTTCAAAATCGTATTTCGACAAGGAATGTCGTCATGACGACCAATGTTGAAGTGAGCACGAAATTGTTGTTGCGTAGCAACCACGGACTCGTTATTTTTGAAAAATGTTTCAATCACAAAAGCACGATGATGCACTTGCCACTGATGATCCATGGTAACTAACCTCAAAATGGCATTAACTAACCCACAATTGAACGCAACAATGAACTCTGTAAGAAATATAACAGCTGATCAATCGCCACATGAAAACAGTCAGGGTTTTTATGGCTCACCTCGTATTATATTGTAAAATATATTTATTATGTATTTCTTTTCAGAACTATGCGGCAATGTCTCGGTTGCTCATTTTAAAACTAGAAATGATAAAAAAAATAGTGCATATAAACACAGGCCCAAAAACGCATCGTTTTTCAGATATCCGACATTTTTTTTTTTTTTTTAATAATTTATATCTAGAGAACGGGTTGACTGAGTTCAAACTTGGCATGAAGTTAAACCTAACAATGATCTATCTCAAGAAAGATAATCGATTCTATCCAATCTTGCGTTTAAAAATGGCGATTATTTTTCATGGGTGAGGCGGGATGATACCACCAAGGTTTTCACCTAGAAAAAAAAATCAAAAAATTTGGAAAACGATTGACCCTAAAGGCCATCCCTGTAACTTCCCGCTAAGTTTAATTACAAAAGTATGATGAAAGTTTGATAAACACTATTTTTGGAAATTTTGAATTGCCATAACTTTTGAATGAATCAACCGATTTTTATGCGATTTGCGGCAATCGATGCAGTTTTTTAAGTCCATTGAAAGAATCAACAACAAAAATTTTTCAGATGAAAAGTTTCGGAGAAATTGAGGAAAAACACTTTTTTTATTTCTTTTCGTTCACGATATCTCGCGAATGAATCAACCCATTTTTATGAGATTTGCGGCAATCGATGCAGTTTTTCAAGTCCATTGAAAGAATTGACAACAAAAATTTTTCTGATGAAAAATTTCGGAGAAATTGAGAAAAATCACTTTTTTAAATTTTCTTTCGTTCACGATATCTCACGAACGAATTAACCGATTTTGACCGGACTGGTAGCGATCGACGTCGCTTTTCAAGGTTAAAAGCTGATTCGATTTTGGAATTGATCAGTAAAGCCGTTTAAAAGTTATTCCAAAAAAAACCTGATTAGAAAAAATTGTATTTCTTAGTTTTTTCGAAATTTCTCAGAACCTACCGTTCCGAATTAGTTGAAATTTTCAGGAAATCTAAGTTTGATGGAACTATTTAGAACGCCGTTTGGTAGGATCCAATCGGTTAAGCCGTTCAAAAGTTATAAGCGGGTCACATACTTACATACACACACACCTACATACAGACAGGGTGACACCCTCTCGGGAGTGGTCAGGGAAGATTCCTAGGACCTCAGAACGTCGAGATCTGATGAATACTCGATTTTCGAAAAACGGGGTGAAACCAATAACTTCCCAATTTTAGAAAATTTTCAATTTTCTTAGCGGGAAGTTAAAAATAATAAAACATTTGGAGGATTTTTTTCCGATATGGAAACATACATAATTTTATGGAGAACAGAGCATTGTATTTAGTTTTTGAATAATGTTATCACTTTTCGAATTATTTAGCTTTTTTTGATTTCCAAAATATTAACAGGTACAAATAATACTTAAATTTAATCGATATGTTCGTCAAGAAATGTAGAATTAAAAGGGGAATACGGTACTTACTGAACATTTTCTTCACCAGTCTTTAACCGTTTAGAAAATCATGTTTTAAGGATTTCCAGGTTGCAAACCCTTTTTTCAAAATGCTCTAGTTAAAACTATTGAAAAAAATTACACGAATGTTTCACACTTTTAAAGACTAGACTCCACTCTTTCATTTATTTTTTCTTGAAGAAGATATCTCTGAAAATGCACATCCAATCAAGTAAAAACTGTTGATTCAAAGAAATAACTTGTTTTATTTGTTAACCCTAGAGTAGTGTCATGCTTTTTGCAACACCATTGGTGACATAGGTCTGTGAGACCGATTTACATGTAAAAAAAAAAAAATTATGTAAATATCACCAAACTTTAATAAAATTACATATATCGTAAATATGGTTCTTCTCCTACATTTTCAGATAGGCTATATGACGGAGACACATTGACAATTATGATTTAAAATTCAAACACTTTTACTTTACAAATTTCAAAACTAATGCTATTTAATTTTTTTTATGTTGAAAAAGAGTAAACTTGGCAAAAAAAGTAGTTATGAAGACAAGAGTCAAATCTGTAACCCAAATAAAAAATGTATACAATTGTTTCGCATGGACATTTTTAAAAAATTCTTAAAATTTATGTGTGGTGTCTTACTGTCTTCGGTGTAGTAGTCCGATTTCTTTAATTTATCATAATCTGAAAATCACGAGCAGACAGGATCAAGCAGACTGACAAGAAATAGGAAGGTAACTGAATTACTCAGCCCTTCCTCTCTAGCGAACCATGAGTGACACGCTAACAAAAAGTGAATTGGACTCTCAGACCGATGACGCTACTGTAGGATTAGATAAGATTAGACATTTTTTTTGTAATCAATTTACGTATTTAGAAAAATAAGTAAAAAGTTGCAAGTTTATAGAGTTTTAGATATCTCCAGCGTATTAATCCAAAAATAGCATGACTTCTTTGTGGGATATGTATTTAAATACTTGCTGATGGAAAATAAGCATGTCCGGATTTCCCATAAGGGTATCCATGACCCCAAACTTGAAAGGTCGCAGATCGGGAATCAAGAAAGTATTTTTATTTTAATAAATAAAATATGCTTCTAAGTTCTGGTTGAATTTATTTATGGGGAATTTGTTTGGTGTTGTGGAGTGTGAATCACATTTAACTAAACGAAAGAAAGGGGAGAGTGAGTTAAGGCCGATAGAACTGATAGAAGATAGCGAGGAGAAGGCGGTTCTAAAAACTTTGTCTTAGGGCATAACAAAGCATAAATCAGGCCTTGTTGACAAATGCGTGATTAATAGTTTCAACAAGCTAAGATAGGAAATAGGAAAGTTTCACTAAGCAAAGCTTTTGTTCAGGCAAAACCCATAGAATTCTGCCATCTGCTAGAAAATGATTTTAAAGCTAGCAGTGGTTGGAAAGGAACGCCATTTCTTTTAAAAAACAACTGTGGAAAAAGTGGTCGAGCGAGCAACAGATTACTGCTAAATAAATTTTTAATGTTGATGCAGCAGGTTTGTTTTTTAAATGCATGCCTAACAAGACACTGACTTTTAAGGTTGAATGTTGCAATGAGGCAAACAAAACAAAGAAAAAAAATCATACTGTTAGTCGAGGCTAACATGGATGGCTCTTAAAAACTGCCTTTGTTTATGATTGGAAAGTCTTCTAATCCTCAAAACCATAAAACTAAACCAAGGGCATCCACACCCGGGGGCAGAGGTTCGGACTCTTTAATATCCCAGTCTAGCCCCTCTCTGGAAAATATAATATGGGCGCCCATGACTCTGAGCACCATTCTTTATAATATCGCTAGAAAAACTGAGCCTTTCTCAGAAGTTCATAACCTCTCTCAAGTATCATCTTATCTAAAATCAGGGTTAGATATTTTAATTTTGTAAACATCATACCCTCAGGA
Organism: Philaenus spumarius; assembly: GCA_018207615.1. NCBI lineage: Eukaryota > Metazoa > Arthropoda > Insecta > Hemiptera > Aphrophoridae > Philaenus > Philaenus spumarius. Next base: position 104,097 of record JAGFPH010001522.1, on the reverse strand, counting down.
GTTCAAAAATATAACTAAGTTGAATTTCGTATTGAAGATGTAACTATAAAAATGTTCTTTTACTGTCTGCCTCTCATCTTCAGAAAATGTTTCGACTTGCAGTGTTTATATTTTTTGCATAAATGTTTTCAGTCTGGGTAATGCTTTCTCATGTAATGACTCTCCTTTAATAGGAATGCCTGAATATGCTGCATAAAATAGGTTTTATTATCTTATGATATTTTCTGTTTAGGAAATAACTGATAAACCATTGTTTGGTTTTAAATAATATTTACTTGAAGCAGACCTCATCTTATCTCCTTCCTTCCTGGGTCTTGTTTGATCAAACCAAAAATAAATGTCTTCAAATGATTCAAACAATGACTTCTGATCTAATGGTGTGATTTTGTTGTTGCAATTAACTTTACAGGTGCAGAGACAATGAAATTTAATAGGATTTTAAACAGTTAAATTATAGAAAACACTTAAATAACTCCTTATTACAATAATTGCTATCTAATTTCTAGAATGTATATATCTTATTCTTTGTATTTTTTCATTTGGTGGCAAGAATTACGTGGACCAATCACAGCGTTTCGTGGGAGGAGTTTACATAAATGAAATCCGCTTACGATTAAATTTTGTCGGTCGGGGCTTCGGTTTTACATTTATAATAGCTTATCGACGTTTATTTTAGATTGAGACCAAAGACATTTGAGATGTAAAAAATTGGTTCTTTTCGTAGGCCTGGTTTAATTTTCTAATAAGAATGTATTTTTCTTGTAATCGGATTTATTCTGCCAACTTCTCTTCGATTTGTAATTAGATAGGCCTAGTTTCTCCTTGCGTTTTAACGTAAATCTTTGTCGATTGACTTGGTTTTATGTTGTTATTTTAGCTTTCCTGGATGCAGAATTTAGTTTTGAATATTTTTGATGTAGGAAATGTAGGTCTACAGATTTGTTTTGTAATTTTATTTTAATGAATTCGAGTTGAAAGTCGTGATTTGATTGTACCTTTTCGTTGTAGTATTTAGTGTTGCGCATAATTGTGGCTAGGTGTCGGGCGTGTATGACGGATTAACTAGATGAATGACATTCCAATTTGATTTCTATCTCTCTCGCTCCAATACGTATTTTTAATTTCGTTCTTATTTTCTTTACAGAGTTATGGAAATATTTGAATTGTAACACATTTTAACTCTCTTTGAATGATATCACTGGCCAGAATTATGGGCTTGCATGTCAACATTTTGTTTATGTAGAGTAGGATTTCTCTTTCTACTCTATTTTGGTTAAGAGGCCCAATTTCTAATGTTTCAGGTTGTTCTTCCAAATCCAGTAGAACCCCTCTTAACCGGCCTCGGATCAACCGGTCCTCGGATTAACCGGCCTATCCCATGGAACAGCAGAGTTTTTTTTCTCTTACACATTATATTACTGCAACTGGCCAAAGTCTCAAACATTGATTATTTGACGGACATTTCCTGGAAAATAAAGCTGGATGGCGCAACATTAGGTGTGCAAGTGTTAGTGTTGTGGCCGACAGAACAGGGGAGGGAGAGCGTAAGTTTGATTCCCCTCTTGCTTCCGCGGCACCTGTATTTTTTCTTAGAATCAATTGACAAAGCGGCATCCTTGGTTTCTTTCTCTTCGTCTGTTGCTTTGTCGGAACCTTTACTGAATTTCGTGGGAGCAAAATATGTAATATTTGTAACATATTGCGTAATATGTTTAGCAGCAAAAAGATTCAACGGCATTAGACGTGATGATCGTACGAAAATGAAGAGACTTGGATTTAAAAAAATCTTTGAAAGTTAAAGATCAGAAAAAATAACAGATTTTTTTTTAAACAATGATGTGAAAACTCGCTTTTGTTATATATTATTACTGTATTATTAAACGATTCTACGTAACACCGGTAACACACCAAAAGCTTTTGTGTCCTTCAGTTGGGAACCACTGCTCTATATAAAAATAATTGTATTCAGCTGTTTTAAAGAAATTTTTAACCTTATCATACGGTTGTAAATCACGACGTCAATGGAAAAAATTCTTTAAAATTAACTTGTTTGATTTTCTATAAATTGTACACTTATTTTTTAAGGCAAAAATCACCAACTGTTAAGATCGCATCAATAATTTAATTTTTTTTAGACTTTATGGTTTTACTCAGCTTTGAACCTAAGACCTCAAGCTAGAGTTAGGTACGCTAAATCTCTAGTCATAAATATTGCAAACACTTTTTAGAACATACAGGTATAATGAAATGCAAGCCTCATATCACATAACATATATTTATTAACTTGTTGAAATATCTTGTTTCCAGATAAACTCTTGCTTATACGCAGGCCCTGTGTTACAGCTGTTTTCACACGTGTATACAGCCAAAACTCCCCAGTCTATACTGGACTCGGTCGTGTCTAGGTCTAAATGGTTCAGCATTTGAGGCAAAATCTGTAAAATAATTTTATTGTTATGTAAAAAGCAAAAGGTTGTTATGTTTGTTTATTACAATTTAACTCAAAAACTACTTAACCGATTTGATGAAACCTTTACCATACCCTTCCAAAATTCATATATAAAAAGTTTCAGGCGGATTCTAAACACATATTTTGCTAAGAAACAAATATTTAAAATTGTTTTCTAAAATCAATACTTACTGAAAATAAAATAATATAGATGCTACCACTAAAACTTCTAAACATTTTGCAGATTTATTTAATTTTCATTAAAGAAGCAATAAATTTATCTCTTTTCTTATCATAAAATTCACCGTGGTGGCAGCAATTTTTTTATTTACTATGCAGAAATATCTTGCGAAATAAAGTTGCGATTTTTACCATCTATAGTGATTTTGACAATATGTGGTGCTTTCATACTTGTATTTGTAGTGCTTTTTCTCTACAAAAAATAACATATTCCTTTTTTAAATCAAATTAAGTCATTTTATCTTAAAAAATTAACTACAGAAGACAGTAGAATTTTATCAAGAGCAAGGGAGAAAGGGCAAAAAGTAGGAGTGTTCTGCTAAAATTGGAAGATTGTCACAAGCCCTCTTCCTTGGCGGTTTCCTACTGGGTTAAACATTTTCATCTGGATAACATGGGCTTTGTTTCATTATGCTTTTCAAACTGTGGCAGAGCAGTAATTTGAAAGGAGTTGAGAAACCTATCATTTACATCTTAACCTTGTCAAACCTCTTAAAGTAATTAATATTACTTTAAACATATTAATTATTACTTTTAGATGGTAAGTCTTATATTTAATAATCAATTATTATTATTATAGGGTTGTGTGACCTAGTACCAGGATACACTGCACCTAAACCATGAGGTCCTCTATGTCCCATGACCAGGCAACAAACCCGCCCTTTTACTTTCTCCACCCTATACATAGTATATGGAGAAAGTATTGTTTTCGTACAAATTTTCGAATTTGAATTTTTAGTGGAATTATCCATTTGGTGCTCCCTGAACCACAAAAAATTGTTTAGTGGAATTATCTGTGTTGGTGCTCCCTGAACCCAAAAATATTTTTAGTGGAATTATTTGTTTTGGTGCTCCCTGAACCCAAAAAAGTGTTTTTTTTTTCTAAAAATTCTAATTTAGGTAATAATAATAACTGATTTTTGGTGGTTTTTGGCCAAAAAGGGGTTTGTTTTTCAAACATTTTCACAATCGTTTTTCGTGCATCTATACATGCCTAATTGACATCTTTGGTGCAAATTTGTTCGAAATCGATCAAATAGTTTAAATAATAATAATAATATAATATGGATGTGTGTTACATGCATCTAATATTTTCCATGGTAACATTTTCCTACTTTTGCAATTCCAAATAACCACCTTCTATTTGAAACTTTATACTCTTGGGAAGGTATAAAGTTTCAACTGGGAGAAAGTATGTGGCAGTTATCTGGTACCGTTTATTTGAGAAACAAAGACGTCCTTAGGGGCCTTCCTCTCGTATGTAACTGGTGTCCCAGTTATTTCTGCCCCACATTTGCATAGAACATGGAAAGAAGTTTCGTCCTTCTCTCCACTCCTTCAACATAATGGGTTATTCTCTAACCCCATCTGGTGAAGACGTCACTTCAGAGAGATGTGTCCCAACAGTAGATCAACAACCTTACTTCCGGCCTGCCAAGACCCAACAGTGTTCTGCTTAAATGTCCATCCAGGCCATCAATGAAGTTGTGTGCCTGTCTCTGACCTCTTACCTTTTCTCTCCACATGTGTAAGTGTTCTAATTGAAAATTTTTTCTCACACTATCTTTCCCGTGGCCTCTTGATATTCTTATCATCGGTTCTGGGACCACCGATGGAGTTCCAGCTCCCCTTCTTGCAAGTTTATTTGCTATTTCATTCCCTTCTACTCCTTCATGTCCAGGGAGCCAATTCAGCAGTAACTGGCATTCCCAGATCAATTTTTACGTTGTTCTTGAAGTCATATTGGCCCTCATAGCCGCCTGACTATCAGAGCATATCGTAACACCTATGCTCAAGCTTCCTGAGTCCAGTATTCGTTTTGCGCATGCGAGTATGGCGTAGACCTCCGTTTGGAAGATCGTATGCGTAGAATCCCAGTGGACATTGAGTATCTTTTCCGTGTATGTTCCTTTGTGTAGGTACATATCCATCTGGTCCTGCACTTTTAAAAGGGTCAAAAGACATTATCGCCTATTTGAACCTGTTGCCAGAGACTATTTTTTTTGTCTCTCCCAGTCTTTTGTGCCTCATCCGAGATGTTTTCTTCCCGCAAATGAAACAGATTCAGCAGATCCTGGGAATGTTAATAGATACCTTACGATTTCCTTTTCTGTCTCTGCCATTTTCCATGATAAAAGCCTGGAGGACCAAGCCTTCCTACCAGGTCTCTGACAAGTACTTTTTAAGTTTTAAAAGTTTTAAGATGGTCTCAATGCATGCCATTGGAAAAGGTCCTCCTTGAGGATCTGGATGCTCTCTGTATTTCTCGTCTATAGTTATGTTACGTAACTCTATCTTCAATTATAATTTAGTTGTAGCTAATAAGTAACTGAATATGACGACTTTGTTGTTGAAACGCGTTAGACAATTAAACATATTTTTGTGAGAATTGTGTTCTGTGTTTTTATTTTTAGAAAGCCAAATAGGATGCTACAAATTTTGTAGCAATAACACACTTTAATAGCAGGAACAGCACTCTCTATATATGCACATTTACCATATAAAGTTCAAACAAATAGTTACTACCTATTTTGCCAGGAAGCTATGTAAGGGCACATTAGTTTCAATAATCAATGGCCTAACATACCTGAAATTCAAAAATTCTCTTGCCGTTGCAATACTGACAGGCAGGAATATCCTTTTCCGTTGCTTGATGACTATCAGATATCCAAAGAGGTTTCCCTCCTCGCCCATACCTCAATACTTGGTCAGGAAAGTGTTTGATACGTTCTTTAAACTTTGTAAAGGCTTCATCTTCATCTTTAAATGCAAACTTGCTAAGTTCATCTTCTACCAATGGAACATCTGCAAGAAATTTTCAAATTATAATTTCTTTCAACAATACTACCTACTAATTAAAGGCCTCTACCAATATATTTTTTTAATTTTGTCACTGATAAAAATCACATTATGTTTATGCTCATCTTTATTCTGAAGTAGTTAACCTGGAGTAATGGTAATTCTTTGGGGTATTTACATTTTAAATAAAATGTTCATTTGATTTCAGGGTCATTTTCAAATACAACTGTGCAGACCCTAGACTGCATTTTTTGTTAGCATTTTCCCATTATAAAATACAGGTAGAAGTATGAAAATTTCAAAGTGAACCAACACTTTTTTTAATTACTAGCAATAAATATAAATTTTGAAGGTTTTATTATGTTTAGAATTTGTATTACATTTTCATCAGTGTTCTAGTTTAGCCTGTCCTTTCCTTGATTCTTACTTTGTTAAATGGTTATAACAATAATAAATAATACTTCAAACTAGTGGCTTGTAGGGGCAATAGCCCCTATGTATTTCTAGGAACAATATACCTCTTCGTGATGGCCTGCCTTTGCGAGGTGGTCTTCCAGCGTTATTCATTACAGTAAAAAAGTACAGTTGAAATAATTTTATAATGTGTTTAATTATATAGCATAAGCTTTGATTTTAATTCTCATTTTGAAACAAAAACACAGCTACAATAACAAAACACATCACAAAACTGCACATTCAGGTGTTATTTTGATGTACCTGAATTTTCCAATTTATACACAATCACCTGTTTTTAACACTAAAATCACCTGATTTACACCTTTCCCATGCTATTTAAATGGGAATAATTATATAGCCTACAATCACCTGTTTAACACTAAAATCATCTGATTTACACCTACATATTCCCATGCTATTTAAATGGTAGCCTACTTATTTTATTCCGTAACAAATTTTCGTGACACAATTAACAAAAATGAATATTTTCCCCCAAAACTTCATGCCCTGACCTCTAAAATGAGACCTCTCCCAGCTTTCTACGACCGTTCGCTCACAATTTCATTTGCAAATTTGGGCTTAAGGAATTAGATATATAGATGTTTATTTATGTTACTCTGCAGTAATTATTTAGTAAAAGTCATTACAAGTGTAACATATTTAAGAGAAAAATAAAATAATTAATTTTTGAAGTGTCCCCAATGATCGATCATGAGTGTTACTTCACAAATGTTACCTAGTTTAAGAAAAGAAAAAGGGAATTTTTGTTTTGTTTGGTTGTTGAAGAGAAGCTAAGTTGTTTTTAGCGTTCAGCAGTGTAGCAGTTTGAATTTTTTATAAAGAAAATACGAAAAAAACATATTTACAATGGTGAGTAGGCCTATTTCATTCATTGTCATGAGTGCTGCCTACTTATTTGTTATAATTTTTAAACTTCAATAATTTGTTTTACCTCAACTATTGAGTGTTTAGTGCCCCCCCCCCTTCACTATACCAGACATACCTAACTAAATCAAAATAAACACATGAACCAAGACCGGGATTCGAATCCAGAACCTTCACCCACACTTGTACGGTTTATACCTACTGCATTTTTTGGACGAATGGATTGAATACCTCGTACAAAACGACATTGACAACCGTCTTAATTCTATTTGCAGCTTATAGTGGTGTTATTTAGTGCTATGCATTTTCTTGGTCTATGTTTTTCACTTGCAATTTAGAACTAACCCTTTCTGTCACATGCTAAAAATATCTAACTTAGTAGGCCTACCACATTTTAACAAATGTTTTACCTTGTAGAGTTCCTGCTTTTCCTTCTTCGACTAACTTTGAATACTTCTGCATTTCAGCATGTTCATTGTCAATAGTTAAATCTATACCAGTCGTCAAATCCTCCGTTTCAGTAATTAACTCATTTTCAGGAAATAACATAGGAAATCTAGTTTTAACTTTAAATTCTTTACTACTTTCAGTTGCACTGCACCTAACTTTATGTCCATTCTTCCAATCAATTAGTTGGTGTTGCTTACAGCAGTAATAAACTAATTTACATTTTGCACAGTGACTGTTACTACTGATACCACAAATTTCACATAAGCGAACATTAAATGATTTAGAAGTTAAATCACCTCGTCCAGATTCATCTTCAATTGGAGGTTCATATGGGTAATAGTTGTTATTTCTACTTAGTTGGCTTCTAAAAATCTTCATATTCAGCGCTGAATTGGAAACACAACATTTTTCATTTCTGCAAATGAAAATATATATGGTTCTGTGAAAACAATCTGTCTTTGCATCTATTGGAGCATAAACTTGACACATAAAAATTAATGCTTGCTCGCAGTTAGAACATTTTATATCAGCAAAATTAGGAATATTTGAGGACAGATCAAGCCAAGCTGGTCTACCTCCAACTTTACTGGGAAAAAATCTACTTTCTAGTTTCCAAGACTCAGTTTTCTCCAAAAACCCTAAATCAATTACTTCGTCGGTACCGGTACCACAATCAGAGTCAATCATAGTTACAAAAAATTTTAAAATAAGTTAAACTATGCCTAATTAGTAAACTATAACCTCTAAAATAACCTGATGCTCACACATACACCAACTCAAATCAGATTCAGATAACATGTGACTTGTGACAGGTACGCCAAACACAGATTGAAAGAAGCCTAGTAGGTACTATCCAGGTACTATCCTTGATTATACATAATCAAAGGTACTATAATACGTTGATTATGGACCGTCTTTGATAATCTTTGATTATGGACCTTCATGGTATATAATCAATGATTGTAATGATTTATAATAAACTGTAACGTTTTGAACTAATACCATTGTATTTATTTGGATAACCTAATTATTAATCATTTATTTCATTATTTATTATTCATGATCTATGCTAATACTTTAAAACTAATTTTCGCTTAATTACAGATTATGTAGCTAAAATTAGAATGTAGATTAAAATAACATTAAGGTATTAATTCAATATTTATATTTCAAACAATAAAAATGCATTATTACTTTTGCAGTTACTACATAAAATTCAAACTTATAAGTCAATTCCAAATTGAATTATTCGTTATCATTTAGAAAACATTACCGGTAATAACACGATTTATTAATAGTGTAAAGTGTGAAAAGATAATAAATTTTATAATAAATTACGTTACCGGTAAATAATTCTAGTACAGTACTTTGATGGCATGTATTGTTACTTAAATAATATAATCCCTCTATATAAATTTAAGGCATAGAAATTATAATTTTCTTAAGACTTTGTTTTATAAATATACATCCTTACTGTAAATAAAATATATTTCGTCTACCTAGAACACAAATTAAAATATGCATACTATTAGGGAAAATAACATTGTTTAAATCCATATTTTTGGCCACCGGCATATAAAAAATTAATAGAACCTTTTTATAAAACAAAAAATAAAATATTATAATAAATATACTTTCATATGATGACAGTGAGTTTCTATCTTTAACCTATTTGTAATGGTTTTGACTTTTTATTCCTATCAATCTACGTTCTAAAATCCCACCATACGAAAATCAATAGAATTTCTTTTCTATACAGTAAATAACATAAACTCATACAAACAATCAATTCACTACCTACTTTATATAAATTTATCAATAAATAGGAACATATTATATGTTTATCAGTATCACTAACCATTAACTATTGCTGATAGCATTGTATTTGGATAATTTTATTATTCATGATCTATACTGATAGTTAAATAAATTTAATTAATAAAAGAAAAGAGGAGTACATTAAAAAAAACAAAAATAAAGTGAAAAAATAAAAAATGATAACAGAAGAAAAACAAAAACATTATATTCTTTAGTGATAGTGAACAGCGAGCTTTATGGTTACCAAAAGCTCGCCTATATTATAAGGAAAAGAAAGTCTATAATCAAAGGTAATAATTAATTAATGGCCTATGACGGAGCAATTTCTGGTCCTACCTTTTTCTCTCAAATTTCGAAGTTGAAGTAGGCCTACGTAATTTTCAATATTTCAATAACACAGATGTAAATATACCTATTATTATTCTTTGGTTAAGACAAGTAGATAGTTGATACTGAATTACAGATACATAGTACATAGAAAAAAATAGATAGAACATAGAAGTACTGTACTTCTGCTTACGAAGAGTAAGGACGGTGTTTTGTAAAGAAGTTTAGGTTTCTAAAATTATGTGATAAAGTGAAAATAATAAGTTTTAGTAGTGGTTAACAGTTGGATCGTATTACAAATTAAATAATAGTATTAATATTTCTGATTAAATAAAGAATATTGCAATGTCTGGATGTTTAGATAGTTTACCACCCTGTGTTTGGTTTGAAGGAGGAGATAAACGAAATGCAATTGCGTCAATATTAGCTGGATTTTTGGTAAGCAAAATTAATTTATTATATTTCAGAAACAAAACTTTAATTCTCCCCTCAGGCTATACCTGATTTTTAATCTAGCCTAATGGAAATTTTAAACTAAATATCATAAGACGTTAGGCCTAGTTGGAAAGCGTTTGAATAAATAAAAAAAATTTGCTATCCTAAGTTCTTTATTTTGTTAAGTTCTTCTTTGCTCTTAAGTTCTTAGGAAAAACGAATTAGTTCATAATTATTTAAATATAAGAAGTTGTGGGTATTAGACAGCAAATAGCTGTTACATTTTAATAATTAGTTGACCTAGCTCTAGTCTATAGGGCTTTCTGTTATATAATAGGCCTAATATAAAAGTTTTTAAAATAATGTTTAGTACACCACTACTTGTTGAAATAGCATCAACTAATAACTTTTTTCAAGGTAGTCTATTGATAACTCTAAACGAGATTCGTTTGAATTGATACAACAGGTTTCAAAAGCTGTGTATTGTTTTTGTTCTTCTAGAATGGGAAATTGACTTGACTGCTATAGGTTTACACTCACGTTTCAGAATGGCAAACAATGTAGCAGGATGAATAGGACATTGGTGAACAGTTTTAGTTACACTATATATTGTTAAAGGATGCTCATATCCTCTGAAAAACAACTGGATGCTGGAGTGCCTTTTTAAAATATTTTGACCAATAATAATATCAGAACATAGGCCTAGATCTTGCAATAAATCGGCTATAGATTTTATATATTCATAACAGTGATTCAATATTTTAAGATTGACTTTACATTGTCCTAAAATATTAGATGTCATATCTGTAGAAGCCATAGAAATTACCTTTAAATAGTGCAACTACCAGCTTAAGTTGTAGCTACTATTTTATTTACAAAACTTAACATACTTTCTGTATCAATCAATGCAAAACTTTTATATTTTATTTATACTAGCAAACATGTTCTTTTAGCTAGTCCTCCAGCAGTAGTAGGCCTATCAGTAAAACCTATAAGAACTGTTCTATACCATGCAGATTTTTATTTTGGTCATATTTCTACAAACTTTAGAGAAAAGACATTGTTTGGCACATAGATAATCTGTTACATTTCTAGCTGGCCATTTAATCCGAGATGCCTTGAATTAGCATAAAAGAAACATTTAGTAGGCCTATTTATTTCAGCCGGAAGATCTTCCTTATACTCTTACTTGTTAGTTGGGCTAATCTTCATTTGTTTTCTTGTTATTACTTTCAGATGGAATAGGCTAGAATAACTTACCACTTTTGTTTTCTTGTTATTACTTTCAGATGGAATAGGCTAGAATAACTTACCACTTGTGATCTAGAAAATGATATAGACTGTTAATATAGCCTAGGTCTACAAGTTCTAGAGATCTCGCTTGATCAATCTATCCTCCAGTTTTAATATGCTTTTTTTTTAAAGATGTTGATGAATTAAACCCGAGATAAATGCATTTCTCTTTAGGCCTATAATCATTTCTATTTTGATCTTCAGTTACGGTACATCTTTGAATTTACAGTCTTTACGTAGAATCGTAAAAATCCTTGTAGAAACTCATCTATTCTTTCAGCAGACTGTTGATGTCTAGTACAGCCTATTTATGTCTGGCAAAAACTTTATTTGCCGGTTTAATGTACAAATTTTCAAGAACTTTAATTGCTTCATTAGGCTATAATTTTCACAATTACTTATATAGGCTAATCTCACACACTGGAGAAATATGTGTTGATTAATATGTTAAACTTTTCTAGATCATTTGGTTTTGGAGATAGTCAGGAAAAAAATGTTTGAATGTTCTGTAGCCTACCAATAACTGAATTAATTCTTTCTTTAGTTTTTTAACTAATATCTGTGCTTCTAAAAAAAATTAAAATACAGAACACAATTCTCACAAAAATACGTTTATTTGTCAAACGCGTTTCAACAACAATGTCGTCATCTTCCGTGACATATGGAGCTACAACTAAATTATAACGTTGGTTATACTAATTTAGTTGTAGCTCATATGACTGAAGATGACAATTTTGTGTTGTTCGTTTGAGAAATAAACATATTTTTGTACTGTAAGAATTTTGTTCTGTAGGCTATTTTTTTTTAAATATTTCTCACGAGTCAAGCTCGATTATATTTGTAATGTCTGCTTTTCTAATCTTTTTGGTTGTAATAATTTTTTCATTAGGCTACCTATTAATAAGTAATACTGTATGTTTATTCAATTGTAGTATTTTATTATTATTATTATTAGGGGATTTGTGTGATCCACCACTGGGACCCACTGCACCTAAACCATGTCCCATGGTCCATGGCCCCATGTCCAGGCAGCAGTTCACATCAAACCCGCCCTTTTTGCGAAACAAAGGAGTCCGTGAGGGCCTTCCTCTCGTATATAACTGGTGTCAGGATATCCTTGTCCCAGATATTTCTGCCTCATTGATGCGAGGGCATCACATTCGCATAGAACGTGGAAAGAAGTTTCCTCCTTCTCTCCACACCTTCGACATAATGGGACATAGTGTTCTGCTTGGCCTGCCAAGACCCAGCAGTGTTCTGCTTGGCCTGCCAAGACCCAGCAGTGTTCTGCTT
>JAGFPH010001522.1:74777-91642 GCA_018207615.1 Philaenus spumarius | reverse complement strand
CCAGCAGTGTTCTGCTTGGCCTGCCAAGACCCAGCAGTGTTCTGCTTAGGTGGCCATCCAGGCCTTCAATAAAGTCGTGTGCCTGTCTCTGACCTCTTACCGTCTCTCTCCATCTACGCAAGTGTCCTGATTGAACATTTTTTCTTACGCTTTCTTTCCCATAGCCTCTTGATATTCCTATCATTGGTTCTGGGCCCATCGGTGGAGTTTCTGCTCCTCTCTTAGCCAGTTTATCTGTTATTTCATTCCCTTCCACTCCTTCATGTCCAGGGACCCAAAGAAGTCTTACTTGCCTACTGATTGACAACTTATCCAGGAGTAATTGGTATTCCCAGACCAGTTTTGATGTTATTTTTGTAGCTATAATGGCCTTTATAGCCGCCTGACTATCAGAACATATCGCAACATCTGTGCTTATGCTTCCTGATTCCAGTATTTGTTTTACTCATGCAAGTATTGCGTATACCTCCGTTTGGAAGACCATAGAGTATAGTCCCAGCGACGTAGAGTATCTTCCCTTGACGGTCCTTTATGCATGTACATTCCGGCTCCCGTACCTTTGTCTGTTTTTGACCCGTCCGTGAACCAGATTTGTCCATTTCCAAGATCTACTTGTTTCCGTAGCCACTCTTCCCGAGCCGGAAAAATAGCCTCTAATTTGCTATTGAAATTATACTTAGGAGTCATGTAGTCCGTACCGGCTTACAGCATCGGATCCCACTATAGTATCTTGTTCAGACACTCACCGTGTCCACTTCTTGCAAGAGATGTTGACCAACTCTCTCCTGTGTTCAATTTCATTGCGGCCTTACTAGCCTTCCAGAGGTGGGAGGTCCAACAGGATTTCCATGGCCGCTGTGGGGGTAGTTCTCATGGCCCCCGTGATTCCAAGGCAGGCCATCCGCTGTACTTTATTTAGTTCTCTTTTTGCCCATTCCTTCCTGGTAGCAGGCCACCAGACTATACAGAGGCAACACAAAAGTTAGAGACGGTCTTATTATAGTAACGTAGAGCCAGTTCATCATCTGGGCCGAAGCCCCCATGAGGTTCCAATCGCTCTCCTACATGCCCAGAAAGCGTTACACGCTTTTGCTGTCTTTCTTCTTATGTGTTCACTCCAGACCAGCTTGGTGTCTAGGGTGACACCTAAGGCTAGGGACACACTATCCGAGAGATCGCCCGGACGGGCTTTACCAGGAACCGGGTCCGAGTGGATCAGATTGTGTTGACAGAACACACTATCCGAGCGAATGCCCGGAGTCGATCAGTGAACGGTTGTTTTGCCACTATGGAAATTCTGCATTCTGTTTAATTTGTATACTATTTACAGTTTAGTCATCAATTGTTGATTACTTAAATCTGTTGCATAAATGTGCATAGGCCTACATTACTTTCATGGTAATCATTCAGAATCACGTTTAAAAAAAGTAGAAAAGTAATGAATCAATCTGGTTTTTAATTGTATTAAGTTTATATTGTGTTAATTATTTATTTATTTTATGCCATAACAAATAATTTTTACCCTGTTTTCTAATCATTTTGAATTTTTTTAATATAATTGGTTTTAAAAGAAATTAAAATTTATGTAAATATCCAAAGACAACGACATCCCGTAAATGCAAGCCTCAAAATATTTCAGCACACAAGCCACAGGTATGCACAGTTGTACACTCGTCTAGGGTTGAATCAAAACTTCCAATGGCTGAATGGCTCCGTTCTCTTTCCGGGTCCCGGGTGATTGAACGTGTAGTGTGTTCTTTGTCATAAGACACAATGCTTCTCTACTTGGTTCCGAGACTCGGACGGGCTAACTCTCGGCCGAGCGAGTAGAGAATACACGGACGTGCTTCCGAGTGCTTCCGAGACCCGTCCGGGCAAACTGTCGTCCGGGTGTAGTGTGTTCTGTCTCATGCCTCCCTATGTATCACCACTCGGGCCCGGTTCCGGGTAAATCCCGTCCGGATGATCTCTCGGATAGTGTGTCCCTAGCCTAAGTATTTTGTTGTTTCGGAGCATGTAAGTCTTTGTCCCAGTAGACTGGGTACATACAGACCATCTGTCCGATGTTTCCTAGTAAAGAGAATGAGATCTGTTTTCCCTGGGTTTACAGTTAGACTCATTCTCTCACACCAGCGTTCCAACCATTTGAGTGAGCTTTGGACGATGTCAGATACAGTCCCTGGAAATTTACCTATTCCCAGAATGCATATGTCGTCCGCAAAACCTTGGGTATAAACTCCTCTCTCATTTAGTCCCACAAGCAGATCATCCACTACCATAGACCATAAGAGAGGTGAAAGAACTCCCCCTTGGGGGCATCTACGCGCAACCTCAATTCTAATTTCACTACTGTTTAATTGTGAGATCGCCATTCTATTTTCAAGATAAGCTTTTATAAAGCGGGTGATGGTGTGTTCTACCCCCCGCTTGATTAATGCGTCTGTCATGGATTTGAAGGAGGTATTGTTAAACGCCCCTTCGATGTCCACAAAAACTCCCATCGTAAGTTCTTTCTGCTCCAGCACCTTTTCCACCCTGGCTACCAGTTTTGGTGGAGAGCTGTTTCAACAGATTTGCCTGCAATGTATGCATGTTGATTTTTATGAAAAGATTTGCAGCCACTGCTCCATCCCTTATGTATCTCTATCCATCAGTCTTTCTAACGTTTTGAGTAAGAATGATGTTAAACTAATAGGTCGAAGGTCTTTTGGGTTGCTGTAAGTTCCTTTCCCTGGTTTAGGGATGTAAACTACTTTCGCTAATCTCCATGACCTAGGTATGTGTCCTAGAGCAAGAGATGCCCTGAATACTTTTACTAGCCATGGCACCAGCTTATCTCCGCCCCTCTGAAGAAGACCTGGGAATATTCCATCTGGTCCTGCACTTTTAAAAGGGTCAAAGGACTTTATTTCCCATTTGACCCTGTTACCAGTTTTTATTTTCTTTGCCATTTTCCAGTCAACCTTCCCTGTCACATCCGGGATGTTTTCTTCCCGCAATGTCACAGTTTCAGCAGATCCTGGGAAATGTGTTGTTGATAATACACCTCAGGGTATCTTCTTTCGTTTCCGTCATTTCCCCTGATGGAAGCTTGAGGGGACCGAGTCTTCCTACCGGGTCTCTGACAAGTACTTTTTGAAGTCTTGATAGTTCGGAGATAGTCTCAATGCCATTGCAAAAGTTCCTCCAAGAGGATCTAGATGCCCTCCGAACTTCTCGTCTATAATTACGTTGCCTTTGACTAAACTCCTCCCAGTCTCCAGGGTTATCAGACCGCTTGGCCTTGTTAAAGCTTTGGCGAGTCTGCCTACGGTGAGATTCCAGAGTCTGGTTCCACCTGGGGTTGAGCTTTGAGCATGCAGCAATTCCTCTCATAAGTGTTTGTTAAAGCTTCCTGTAGATGGCCTACAGTTAGCTCAAGGTCTACATGATTGTGAATGGTCTGGATAGGACCATCATTTAACTTTGCCTCAAGGCTTTCTTTAAAGGAATCCCAATCCGTCTGTCTTGGGTTCCTTATAAGCCTGCTCTGTGTCTCAGCCCCGCATAGTTTAAACTGAATGCGCCTGTGATCAGAGATTGTTGGTTCCGTGGAAACTTGCCAACCAATTCATTCTTTCAAAAAGTGTGGAGGAGCAGAGCATTATGTCTATGACCTCCTTCCTCAGCCTGTTATGGAAGGTGTGGTCATTCCCAGTGTTTAGAACCAGTGATTGGTTCCACTTAAGTAATTGAGGAGGGCCTCCCCTCTAGCGTTGGTGCTGGTACTTCCCCATATCACATGATGTGAATTGGAGTCGCACCCCACCACCACCAGAATGCCCTTCTTGTTACATTCTAATATTAGTTTTTCCATCTCCTCTGATGGAGGATGATGATTTATATCATATGGAAAATAAGCCGAACAAACAACTACTTCCCTCATGACTTAATCTATCTTAATCTTAACTTTAACTGCCACTAGGTCACAGGAAAGGAAACTAGCCACCGGCCATGAATCCAACCCTTTTACCATGACCGCCGTCCTTGGTCTTCCTTCCCCGCCACCATCATACAACCTATAACCAGTTACATTTAACCCTTTTATGTTGTCTCCATACAGCCAAGGTTCCTGTATGAGAGCAACATGTACATTAGTCTCAACCAAACAATGAGAAATCAGCCTTGAGGCCGCTATACTATGTTGTAAGTTAGCCTGAATAAAACTAATTTCTCTCACCTGCTTGTTCCTGTGAGGTCCAACGAAGATCTTCTTTTCCCCTGGAGCCAGGGGGTGGTCTGTTACTGTAACGGGAGCGACGGGACTATTAACCATTGCATTCTCCCATCCTACTGCTTCTCTCCTTCTTTATCTTCTTCCTTCCTATGTTTATCTCCCAGCGGTGTGAATGCTGCCTGAGCGAAGCCATAGAAAGGTTTCCATTAATGTATTTGCTGTCCAGTACTCCAGCACTGATGGAGTCGAAGCTGAGCACAAGGCGGACTCCCTTCATTTCTTCCTCCTTGCGCTCGTAGACCCTCCAGCCCTTGGTATTTAGGCCTTCGTTCCTTCAAAGCATCTTCAGGACCTTCTCAGTAGGTACAGGTGGGCCAGAGAACCAGGCTACCACCTTCTTGTACTGAAGAAGGTCCTCCATCTTCATTACCTTCAGTTTCTTACCCCCGACCTCTTGACCGGGGATAATACTCTGCAGAAAATCTGCAGAGCGTTGGTCGGCACAAATACCGATGACAGCTCTCTTGGAAGATAGTTATCCCGGAACTTTGGAACCGCCTCCTCTTCTGGCATGCTAAACATGGCCTCAAAGATGGCATTCCTCACCCCGTTCAAACTATCGTCATCCAAAAGTTTATCTTCCGGATTAGCTTCCGGTACAATAGCCACCTTGAAAGCAGAGGCAAGAATTTCGGCAGTTGATAGGGCAGCCAACTCATGCTGGTTAGGCTGAGTCGGGCCCCTGTACTACCTGGCAGTCCGGTGTGCCTCCCCGGTTTTCCCACTGTACCCTCTGGGTACCGACGAAGTGCAGAGGATCGCTCAGGCAAATAGAACAGCCCGATTCGTTTTTGTGCTGTGTGACATATCTATGTTACCATGGTTTGTGTATATCAAAGCCCACTAAAGAATACCGTTGCGAGGCGGCCAATAGGATGGGCGCGCAGCGTTGCCATATCTACTAGCCTCGAACACTCCTGGTATTTACCGCTCGAGGCTTGATTGCACAGTTTAAAGAATTATAAATGCTTTTAGTCAGCCGCAGTCAGTTAGAAGCGCGGGAAGAACGTGACAACGTCGCACTACGGCGATTGGAGCGTTCAAGGTCTCGATGTACACAAGCCCGTCCCTCAACGGTATTCTTTAGTGGGTTTTGATATAGATACATGCGTGTGTGTAAGTGATTGAGTGTATTTCTGAGTTAGGGACTTGGTGGGGTCACTACTCCCAGCGGCTGTACACTACAACCGTCCCTGCCGTGGAAGTTTAGCTCCCAGTCTAGATCCGCCATGTTCAGTATTAGCAGGGCCACCTCGTGCAGGACATGATTCATCACCATGTTTATGGTCACGTCCTTCCTTGCAGAGTTGGACGTAACCCCAAGGACGGTCTTGAGTAAAGTGTCCTTGAAGGGTTTGTTAGGCCCAACTCTACTATATTCCTGGGAATGGGCAACCCCATCTCCTTGGCCCCTTCAATTGTAGTAAGTTACGCTATTAATAAAAGAAACAGATAAACAAAATTAACTTAACATTTACTTAGGCTTAATTATAGGCCTGCATATTAAATCAACAATAGACCTACTTGAAAACATCTGATATAAATATTTAGTAATTTCTGAAACATGTGATAACTAAATTTCAACTTTTGAATTACAGTAGTAGGCTAATCACTAAAATACTATACGCCTAAAGGTGGAAACACTCTGTCATCACGTGATGTCATGTCATTTCACGTCACAGACTAAAAGTGTGGGATATTGTTTTGAATGGTTTTTCAGTGAACTAGAATTACATTGTTGTCCCCTTACATCACACACATAA
Organism: Philaenus spumarius; assembly: GCA_018207615.1. Classification (NCBI taxonomy): domain Eukaryota; kingdom Metazoa; phylum Arthropoda; class Insecta; order Hemiptera; family Aphrophoridae; genus Philaenus; species Philaenus spumarius. The sequence goes on along the minus strand of JAGFPH010001522.1, from coordinate 85,603 downwards.
TGTCACTGACTTCACTCGAGAGCTCACATGATTTTAAAAATCTGGACACTCTACACTTTCGGGCTTGAGACGTAAGCTCACGTATTTTACGCACAGTTCAGTTGAACTACTTTGCACTGATTCCAAATTCTGCCTACTTATTTATTTTTATTTTTCAGTTCTTCACAGGATGGTGGTTCATAATTGATGCTAATGCAACTCAGCCACATGATTTTTCAGGAGCATATCATGTGTGTGGAATCATTGGAACAATGTCTCTATTTATGTAAGTATTTACATATTTTATGCTTTAAACTTATATATAAAATAATAGGATATGGATAATAATCTTTTGAAATTAATACATCTTTAGATTTGGTTCTGTGATATAGTCTACACAAGGCATGTCTAAAATATAGCTGGATTAATGCTATAAAATTCTTTATTTGTATTTCTCCACAACTTTAACTCTACTCTCTTCCACGATCTTTATACCACTTGATGCGAATTTTCCAGTGATCTAACAATGTTTGTAGTGATTTTCAGAAAGCGTGTTTACGGTCGCCGTCACCTTTTCTGGTAATTACTATTACTTTGTTATCAGAAGTAAAGCTTTCCATATTCAGATAAATATGTTTCGTATTTATGTATTCTAACAATCAATTAACATGATTAAAGGCCCAAAAAATAAATTCACCCTGAACAAATGATAAAAAAATAAATAAATAATAGCCTGAAGTCCTAACTTATAGTATCCAGTCCCATTATGTTTCAAGCAAACCAAGTAGGTCTAATAGTAAACAATAACCATGATCGCTAATGACTGAAATCGACAAATAAATATGTTTGAATAGCCGGAACAGTAAACAAGATAAGGTCAGATAAATGGGTCAACAAGCAGGTTTGTTAAAAGTGCAAGTTAGAGGCCTGCGGTTGTAGTTAGTTGTTATGGCGTCTTGCAGTAGTAACAATTTTTGTGCGATAACTGTAGTCTAACGTTGATGCAGTTTATTATATTCACCGAAAATTAACCTACATTGCACAATTTCTTGTACTAAATATGACGTTTTGCGACAGTCGAAAAAGTGTCCGGAGTGCGGGAATGATATGGTTTTCAGTGAGAAAATCTGTCTGTTCCGTTGTAACAAAAGTGTTATTGTATTGAGTAGTAGCCGTAAGCAAGTTTTCAAACATTGTAACAAAACCGTTTCTCAAAATAATAATAAAGCATCCATGCTTTATTTATAGCAATTGGCCGGCTATACAACAATGAAAATAAATCTCCAGTAGTGTGTGATGAACCGTCAACAAGCGATACTAGTTCTTCATCACATGACGACTGTTAAAAGTAAGTTACTCATTCGTATTTCTTTTTCAGTGTCTTGAATTATGTTAATTAATTATTAGAATATATAACATATCTGAATACGGGAACATTTGCTTGAAACATACTGGGACTCGAGACTATAAAGGCCACCTCACACAGAACGTATTAATACTTAACCGACGTCTGTGTAACAATTATATCAAATGGGTCACTTCACACAAGAGTATTAATACATAGCGTACGTCGGCTGCGTATTAATACGGGGAGCAAAATACCTCGGCTAGCTATGCGTCGCTCTCATATCTCGACTCGCGCAAGCACACTGAATTTACGTTTCCATTATGACATGTCCCGAGATGTGTGCTGGCACAATCATGTGCTCGATGTTAGTTGAAATGGAAACAGTCTGTGACATGTCCATTGACACATCCCACGCATTTCTTTCTTCAAACTACAGTCAGCCACCAGTGAACAGTGAAGTGGACACTATTTCAGTGGACTAGTGTTTTCCCGTGTTTCTTCAGTGATTTGTCAGTTAAGAACTATTATGGACGACTTACCTATTACTGCTTTTGTGGTAATTGATAAATAAGGAAAAAAAGCGAAAACGACCGAGATGGTGGATAAAAAGTTTTTTTTAGCCAAAAGGCGTTCAGAAGGGGCCTACAATTTGTTGATGAGAGATTTGAGATTTGTAACAGGTGATAGTTACTGCTCTTTAATATACCTTTATAGAATCTGAAATCTGCAATTTCAAGATTTATACCTGAAGTGTGCAAAGCCATCGTTGTAGCTTTGAGGCATTGCATCATGGTAAGAACCAATAACAAAATGTTTATCAATGAAATTGTTTATTTTGTATCTTTTCAAATTACAAAGCGTAGGCCTAGCTATTTTCTCATCACATAAAGTAATTTGAGTAGTAATTAGAATTAAGCACTCTTTAGCTCCAGCACCACCTTTCTTACTCTTCTATACTTTAGTTTTTCCTTTTACGTACTGAGACCTCAGTGAGTGAATTTTCTTTTCCATTTCTGCAAGACTGCACTCCATAATTTCTGGCATCGTTCCGATTGTTGCTGTTTTTGTGACCTTAACTAGTTACATTCCAACGCACTGTTTCTTGTTCATATAGTTCAATAAGTTCACTCCATCCTACGAAAAACAAGACTAAGCACTAGCAAACATGAACAAGGTAGTACGTCTATGTTAACATCTTGACAAGCAGCGAGTGTAGCAGTATAAACTGACCGATTGATCAGCTCCTGCACATGCGCGTCTCCCAGGGACATGTTGCAGGCTGTTTCCATTCTCCGTGGCACAAATCCCGGTACATATCCTACAGTGTTGGCACATGTTTTGTCCCACGCTCGCTTGGCACATTTTTCTCCCCGGCTGATATGTTCCAGACTGTTTCCATCCAGGGCATTAACACTTCTACTAAAACCAGGTTCACATCACGGCACTGTAAAAGCCATAACTAACCAAATTGAAGTTATCTCAAATACAAACAACAGTTGGCAATGTACGTGGGGAATATTCGTCTTCCACGTAGCTTTCTGTTTGAATGGCGCACGAAAGACAATGACGAAGTATTAATACGGCGAAGATATTAATACATCGGCTACGTTCTGTGTGAAGTGGCCTTAAGTTAGAACTTTCGGCTATATTTTTCCATTTTTTTAGGGTGAATTTATTTTTCGGGCCTTTAATCATGTTAATTCATTGTTAGAATAGATAAATAAGAAACATATCTCAATATGGGAAGATTTGCTCTTGACAAAGTAATAATAATGTATCCTTGGCCAAAAACATCTTAACAGACAATGAAGTTTAGGCCAGGCATTGTCCTGATGAAGAATATATGACTTGTTTTTCCACAACTAGGTTGCTTTCTTCTTACTTCTTCATAGAGAGTAGTTAGGGCCTCAAGCAATTATTGCTGATTCACAGTTTGACCTTCAGGAACTCAATTTAAGTACACAACCCCATGGATATTAAAAAACATCATCACTGTTTTGAGCTTTCTTATGTCTCGGTGAACTGGTGCTCTTCCTATGCATTTATTGGTGCTTAGTTTCTAGATAATAAGTAAAACCCACTAGTTATCTCTTTTTCTAAAATTTTATATTTGTTTAAATGATTTTCAGGGTCAACACATTCATTCGAGAATTCTATTGTACATGTGTGAATACTTGGGCTCCATTTTTAACATTCTTTCGTCATATTAAAATGTTCATAAAAAATCTGCTGAACAAATTCTTTGCCAATTCCTATGATCTCAGTAACTGTGCTAATAATCAGTAGATGGTTCTTTTCGCATCAAATGACCGATTTTGTCAATGTTTTTTTTCCTTTGTTGACATGAAAGGTTGTACTGGATGTGGTTCATCTTCACTTTCCTCTTGTCCCTCTTTGAACCAATTTAACCCACTCAAAAACCTGAGTGTGTGATAAACATTCATCATCATGCTTGTTTCAACAAAGGAGTTTCCGTGGCGGATTTTCCCAGTTTCGCAAAAATTCATATTACTCTTTTAAAATGCTAAGGATGCCCAGTTCTGGTGGCAATAAAATCTCTGCTTTCACAAAAGAGGCAAGAATATACTCATCAGAACATTTGCAAGCAGTCAAACTACAATTCTCCCGTTGTACAAGAAAAAACGTCGGTAACGCAATATTATGGTTCATATTTACAAATAAAAGTGTTGAAGTCAACGGAGGGATAGAAAACTGGGAGACAAGAACAGAAAGGTGTAAGCAGTGTGCCGCAACCTATTGTAAAATCCTTGAAGTAGCACTGACCTACACAAAAAGGATTCTTTGAAACTGGTTCACTGATTTACTCTTAAACAAAACATGGGGTTAGTATGAAATAAAACGAGTTAATAGCATCAAAAACAAAATCACAAGCTCTCGTTTCATATAAATAAGTTTGTTAAAATGGACTTAAAAGTACAAAATTTTCTTAAGGGGAAATCTAAATTTAATATCTAGTTTTTGTAAGCATATTTAATTTACAATTAAAGACTATTAAATAGATTCATTTTCTTTTGGTATCCCAGTCAACGTACAATTAAAGTTTACTTACTTTTGTATTTGTCCGTCACGTGACTTCTTTCTTCTCATATGACGCGTTTCGGAGGTTTACTCCATCTTCAGATACGTAGTCGCTCTTACGAGGTCGTCAAATATATAAATAAACACATAAAACACAAACATTGAAAACATATTAAATTAGCTACTTAAATATTAAATAGAAATAGTCTTACTTCTTAATTTCCTAAGGAATTTTTTGTGAGCTCAGCCAAAATTTTATTTCTTCGCCTATTTTGACGATTGATATGTCAAACTAAAAACGGGAGTTTTCTCAAAATGTTCCAAAAGTTGTTTGTTTTATCCTCTAATCACTTGGGCATCAAACTTCCCATTTATTTCTTATGGAAGAAATATTTTATGGAGTGTATTTTTCTTATTTGTTAAGCGTGGCTCTTAAGTGCTGTAATTGATAAATCTGAGATAAAGTCAGCAGAAAATGTAGCGTAATTGAAGTTTAATGATAATTATGCTGACTTACTTTAGGCCTGTATTACACTATCAAAGTTCTTTGTCGAAGATCTTTGATCAAAGGTTCTCTCTTGGAGAACCTTTGACAAATAAATTTGACGTGTGCCAACTTTGATAAAAAATTGTGCATATTACCACTATCAAATATTTCATCAAAGAAATTTGATCAAACATCTTTGACAAAGAATTTTGATAGTGTAATACTTACAGGCCTTAGACCCAAATGGTGCATGTATATAGGGGCCTTAATAATTCTTATACTCTATTGTAAATAACTGCACAAAGACATTCAAACATCCTGTTCACTATGAACATGCCCAAGCCAATTATACTTATTTGTAGAATATTTAAAAAATTTTATGCCCAACTTGTAAAATAATTTTTAGAAGCTTGTGTTATAAACCTTTCAAAACTTCTCAAATAATGGTTTCTGATAATATTGATAAATTAACATAAATTTTATAACCAGATGTTTTTTTTTTGTATGTTATCTTATCTGGAACAATAAAGTGCAATCTGTTACTGATTAAAAGCTTATGTATATTTAATAAGAGTAATTAGAGATCTTTTTTTGACACAAAATATGTGGTACGGTGAAATTAATTATATAAAGTTCCTCTACAATTCCTAAATATTTGTTCTAAAATCCTTTAAATAAATGTATCTGCATTTGTAGGCCTATATAATTTTTAGGGTATTGCAATAGAAAGGGCAATACTACAGGAAATGATATGGGACTTTACTAGAATTAGATACAATACACTCCCGACTATCTTTGATAGCGATGGGGTCTGATAAATGTTTGCTGATAAAGCTAAATCTCGGTTATTCCGCAGTTTTGTTTAACTCCTATTTCAGCTAATACTGTGTCTGTGCATGTATATAGTGAATTTTGTAAATTGCAGATAGTATTGTAAAATAAAAGAAGTTTTTCATGATTATTACATTGTTGCTAAAAATATAGACCATGTAAAGAATTACTCTTTATTGATTAACTAGGGGGCTTTGCCCCCTACTTGCTCCACTCGCCAACCCCCACCCCACCTCCAGTGGGCCCTGTTCAACTTTATTTTTTCGACTTGAATCCGACTTTATAATCGACTTCATGAATTTGTGAGCCTGGAAGTTATGCAATACGTCTCCGCTACGCAATACACGACGTCTGGAAGTTATGCAATGGTCACCGCTACGCAATACACATATTTAATCTATTCTTATTACTTTATAATTATGAGAAGAAGAAGTAGAAAATCTTTTTTATACAATAGAGAGATTTATTGTTCTTCTTACTGACTCAACAGGGTCTTCTTTCCCCGCTAATTTTTCCAAGCCCGTTCCCTTAACAGTGGATTCGCTAGATAGTGCAAACAACCCCTTAATGGAAAAATTGACATTGAGCCATTTTATCGCTAGAAAACGTGTTTAATATTAAGGGGTGAAATTGTAAAGTGTTTTCTGACACAATTACCTCATATTAAAATCATTTTCAACCCCTTGAAAACCTTACAACCCTCGCAAACAACCCCTAAATTGAAAAATCACAAAAAATTACTTTGGTATGACATAAAAAGATTTAAGTATAGAGTCAATAATATTTTATGTTCTCTATCTTAATTATCGAATTTTTAACCCCCTTTCGACCCTTAAAAACAACCCCTTGATAAAAGTTGTTTAAAAAAATTTCTTTTGATGAAATGAAAAGGATTTAAATGTTATTCCACATTCTCGAAAATGATTATCATATTCTCAATCTTTTCAACCCTTAAAACTACCCCTAAATTAAAACAGTAAATATATATGATTACACATTTAAAAATAATTTAATTATAGAGTTAGAAATCACCATTTATTTATTGTCTAAAACTGTACCAGATTGAATTAGTAATACATTTAAAAAAATACTGCAACAAGAGCATGACAATGCATAAAAAATATAAAAAACCCATAGTCATAATTTTCATTCAATTTTATAAAAAAAACATTATCCTTCATGACTAGTTTAAAAAAATACGACTAGTTTTTGGACCATAACTCCTTCAATTTTGATGCTATCACAACTTATAAAAAACCATTTTAAAGGTGCTTTCAACAACAGGTGAACCATTTTAAAGGTGAAAAGAGCTACAACATTTTTCATTACAATATATAGTGAAAAATCTTTTATTTTAAAACGGTGAAGGGTCAAAGGGCTCAAGAGAGACTGTGATTGCGCTGCCGTGCGCTCTTTAAACAATCATATCTCCGTCAATTTTTGTGAGACAGAAAAACAAAAAAAAAACAAATTTTTTGTCAGAAAAAAACCTAAATTTTTCATCATTATACTTTTGTACGTATCTTTCATCATTTTTGAGATACAGTAGAGCGTCGAAAATCCGAACTAATTGGGACCGAGGGGGGTTCGGATTATCAATTTGTTCGGACTTTTGAAAGCAACCAAGAAAATGCCATTTAGGCTAAACTATGTACCTTCTAAAGTGGTTAAACAGTACAAGAGGTAATGTAATTACAATACAGTATGTAGGACTACTTACGTATTATGATTTAGAAGAACCTGCACGTACACAGTAGGGCCAACATTTGTAACTCTCAATTACAGTACAGTACATAATTAAAAGTTCACTTGTACATTATAGTTAACACAAACGAAAAATAAAAAAATACTGTATAGTGAACTACTGTATGTACGACACACTGTTATAATGATTACCGTACACAAAGAGAAATTAATGAATTTTCGGTAAAAGCAGCTTATTAGCATGATAGTGAAAATACTGACAGCCAGTTTGTTGTGAGGGCGTGTGAGAGCAGGTATTAAGAAGTGTTTAAAAAAGATAATAATGTCATACTGCGATGAAGATTTTTGTGAAATTTTTAACGACGCAATAATTGGAATTTACGAAAACGAAATTTTTGCAAGGCCTGCCTCAGAACGCGTTCGGATTTTTGACGTTTCGGATTATTGACGTTCGGATTATGAAAAGAAGGTGGTTTTTTAAAAATTCAAAAAAAATTTTTCTTAAAATCGTGATTTTTTTAAAAATATGTGTCCTAAAGCAGCCAAATTGCTAGAATCCATCAAACTCTTTATATTAAAGTTAATTCTAGGCGGAATATGATTAATTTTAATTTTGATGGAAATGGCACTTATGAAACCCATTGATTTAAAAGAAAAAAACATTAGATGTTCCTCTTATTTGCAATTGCAATACAGCTCACTCATTTTAACAGCAAAAGACTTTTAACAGTGCTCATTTTAAAGCTTATTTCAAGCACTACAAAACCCTATTTTATTAGAATGCATAAAATGTATCTGCTCGCCGCTAGATGGAATTGAACACATCGATTAAATTTCAGACAAAATACAAAACGGCTTTGATCTTTAATATCTCGCTTAATATTGCACTTAGAACACTTTATAAAAAACCGATTTGTTCAATATTTTACCTGCTACAATTTTGTTCATCATAAAATTTTCGTTAAAATGCATATTTTTGGAGATATTTGCAAAAAACCGATGAAAAACGTGAAAAAATTCAGAATTTTCAATTGCCAATAACTTGAAAAGTATTGGGTTTTTTGAAAAATTTTATAGAAGATTTTTTGCTTAAAATTAGGCCTTCTATCGATATCTGAGGTTATTTTGAAAAAAAATTTACACCACCGAGAAGGGGTGGCAACCACCCCCAGGGTGGGTGCGGAGTTCAGATCATTTTCACTTTTGAAGTTAAGGGTAAGATGAGCCTAATTCCAAAATTTCATGCAAATCGGTTCACAGTAAAAAAATTCGGAGCAATAACGCTTCAATGACTGCACTATTTATAATTATGAGAAGAAGAAGTAAAAAAACTTTTTTATATAATAGAGAGATGTAAAGAAATGTTTCACACATCTTAAAATAGGTTCATTAAAAATATTTTGACATTTTTCCTCTTTGGTTTTATGATTCATGCTCGGTACAAAAACCCATGCCATAAGCATTTGTTTAATAGTAAATCCTTATCCAATTTTGTCTAAATTTTCTAGTTTTATTTTTGTCGTTAAAGGCAAAACTCCTAAGTGGACATCATCGCTTTTCAAGTTTTGCTGTATAATAATTACAACTTGTTTATGATTCTCGGATATCACTTTTGATATGCTTAGAGACAGCATACGCGTTAACAACAGTGTAACTATTGTTTTTCTAATACAGTAATTCCTTACATTCACAGATTTAACATTCAGTTCTCTTAATTATAAAAAAATAACAAATAATGAACATTTGCAAGATTTCAACTTGCAAAGTGTTTTATGAAATTATTTTTGTTCCTTAATTACTTTTAGAACTTTGTAAATTAACTGTCTCTGATCTAACTTATTTCTGTTTTAGGATAAATGCAGTTTCAAATGCACAAGTAAGAGGTGACTCGTATTCAGGAGGGTGTATGGGTCCACGTGGTGCAAGAGCTTGGCTGTTTATTGGTTTTGTTCTTGGATTTGCTGCCGTCATCGCTTCGTGCTGGATATTGTTTGCTGATTTCATTGGACATGGTGATTGTTAGATTTATTATAATTTAAAGCACTTAAAAGAAATGAATGGGTGTTTAAACATTTTCTTAAGTACTGCCAACTTAAACATAAGATCAATGTTCTAGTGAACTCAAACTAATTTTGGCCTATTTGATTTTACAATGGTCAGTTATTGATTATGTACCATACACTGATTTTAACATTTCATGAGCTTTTTTGGAATTTTTTTGCAACTTGAAACAAAACTTAATGTTAATGCGTTGTTCTAAACCCATGATGCAAGACAGACACAGTAAACACGACCTCACTCTAGTGGCTCTGGAAGCTGACATGTTCAAACTTGACACTACCTGTCGCAACAGATTACGCTGTTAGATCAAATGGATGTAGCGTCAGCAGTTGCTGCTATCAAAATTCATTCACCGTATTTTTTTCATCACACCCCGTATGTTGTATTGAGAGACCGATTTTGAAAAGTTAAATGTCTTTACTTAAAGTTATATAAGTGCTGGTCTTGGCCAGTAACTGTCTGCCTAACATGATATCAAAAGAGATAATTAGGAAAAAACTATTTTTGTTTCGAGAGTGGCAGTATTTGGCTGATATGCTTTCCATGCCATTATATGCTGACTAGAGACAATGGCGAGAGTATTTGGTACTCCTTATGGCATGCGACAATGCTAGATTAGAAAGTTTACAAGAATTTGTTTTGTATTTAATAAAGATATAATTCTTTTATTAATTAGGATATAAATTTTGGCAGGCCAATGCGAAATCGAACATGCTTTAAAAAATTACTCAAGTACAATATATGAAAATTGATTACAAATTTAAAAAATACATTTTGTGTTTAGTATGTACCGGTATTTGGTTTATGGGAACTAACACTTAACTATAATAATTAATTATTGTGGTATTTCTGTTAAGAAATAAAGCAATTTTTCATTTCATTAAATATTTCAAAAATATGTTTTCTGCTTGTTTCAGCTAAATCATCCAGTTGGACTGGATTTGCACTTTTCTTACAGAATCTCCTGATTTTCGCTGGATCATTAATCTATAAATTTGGCCGAACCGAAGATCAATGGGGATAAACTAACCAATACAATAACATTATTTAGGTGTCACCATAACTAAGTTGTGCACTCCTTCCAGTCATTGCAACAAAAATACAAGATGTAAAATAAATTATTAAACTCAATTTTGTATTTGTAACAAAAGTCCATTAATTTTATTTCAAGTGTAAGTGATCGTGTATTTTTGTTATGTATAATATTACAGTAAAGATATTATTGTAACTGTAATATATTGTTACAATGAATGTGTAATTGTAACGAGGTTGTTAAGTATAATAGAATTAAGTTTTAATTAAGTTTAATTTTCCTATAATTTTTGTATTAGGTTTATCATTAAACATCATCCTTATAAACAAAGACAGTTTTTTTTG
>JAGFPH010001522.1:48964-69777 GCA_018207615.1 Philaenus spumarius | reverse complement strand
ATTTAAATTTTTCTACTAACTTAGTTTACTATGCATATTTTAATTAGTGTTCTAGATTGACCAAAATTATTTACAATAGGCCTACACATTGGCATTGGTACACGTAATAATAAAATAAATATTTATTTATAAAAACTCTATACAGTTTTTTTTTTTAAGAAAAACTAACTAGAAAATACCGGTAATTAAATTTTGTAATATGAATTATCAACTCTGGAAATAAGTTTTAACCATGCAGAAACTGCAAATATTATAATCACTTCTATAATCAAAGTTATAATGTATTTTCAATGTTGTTATATTCATTTTGTGGCTTTCATTTACGAGTTACGACACGCCTGTGACGCCACGATACACAAATTTTAACGCCTGCATATTATATTCAATGGGTGCAATGAATAAAACCTAGCAGTAACTGGGCCTAAAATTTGCTTGATTTGTCAGGGATTTTTAGTTGCAGCTTGGGAGATGGTGTGAATTAAAAACTGCGTCTAAGTTTTAAAGTAAGCAATTTCTAAGGAAAAAGCTAGTGTGCCAAGGGGCATGCTAGTTTTTTGGTTAATCGCTTTCTTTCACTTGATCATGGCGGAGTTTATGCAAGTGCGTAAACAGAAGGAGTTTGGTGTTCGCCGAGACGTCCAACATTGTAAACAACTGTTAAGGTTGAACCTGTTTGCGAACTGTTCGGAAACATTTTGAAAACAAATGACAAACATTTAACTTGTTTCAGCAAACAAAAAACAATGTTTTCTGTTTCCCAAACCAAATGGAAAACACACAAACATGTAAACCAGACAAAGTATTGAAAAATAAATACATATTTGCCTACAGCTCCGATTTGGATGCAGTTTTCTACATCGTGTTCAGAAAAATACCAGGAAAGTCTACATACGACCAGTTTCGAGAGAAAGCGGAAATGCATCATGAGTGCATAATTTTTTTGATACCTCTAAAAATGGATGAAAAGCTGTGAAAATTTTCTCTCGGAGGTTTTTTGGGACGCTGATTTCATTTCTGACCGTGCGAAACGCATCCGGTGCACCAGGGGGGTGGTGCGATAGGGAGTAAATTTGTGAAGTTGTGACAGAGAGTTGAAAATTTCCTCTCGTAAGTTTTAGGGAACGCTGATTTCATTTCTGACCGTGCAAATTGCAACCGGTGTACCAGGGGGGTGGGGTGATAGGGAGTAAATTTGTGAAGTTGCGACAGAGAGTTGAAAATTTCCTCTCGCTGGTTTTTTTCGGGCTGATTTCATTTCTGACCATACCAAATGCTTCCGGTGCACCGGGGGGGAGGGGCCGGTGTGCGTAATATTTTATGAAAGGAGAATTTTAATTTTCAAAGAAGAAACTTGTATCTAAAAGAAATAATTTTGATATCTTGTTAAATAAACATCCACATTGTTAAACAAAAGTAGTCAGTTATTTATTGAATTGTTAACAAAATAGAGTAATAGTAGTTACTTTATAACGTAGACACCACTTATGAATGTTCACGATGTTTTCCACAATATTTTTAAATGTTTAAACACTGAATTTTGGGCAACCAATTGATTTTCAACTAATGACAAATTTAAAACTAGCACTAGAACAAGATTTTTTCAAATGAATTACACGATCAAACTCAAAACCAGCAACAGCGTATATTCTTCTTCTTCGGACTCTATTATTCCATACTTGACTTTCTCTCTCCATCTCTCTTCGTCTTTCCTGTGACCCCTCCCAACACTTCAGTGCTGCGCACAAGCCGAAACAGCTGCCATGGTACCGCCCTAATCCTCATTATATTAGGATCGCAAAATATTTCAAAACATTACGTTTTTTCTCCCATCTGACCCGACCCCTTGGAGCACCCAGCCCATCTGGGGTGTTTCTCATAGTCAGAATTGAAATCAGCGCCCCAAAAAAAATCCGAGAGGAAATTTTCAATTCTATGTCTCAACTTTACAAATTTCCCCCCTTAATCGCCCCCACGGTGCACGGGGGCCTTTCGCATGGTCAGTATTGAAATCAGCGCCCCCGAGAGGAAATTTTCAAGTCTCCGTCGCAACCTCACAAATTTCCTACCCTAAGCCTCTCCCCCCCCCCGGTGCATCGGGAGTATTTCATAATATGGTCAGAAATGAGATCAGCGTCCCCAGAAAACCCCGAGAGGAAATTTTCAAGTCTCTGTCACAACTTCACAAATTTCTCGCCATCGCTCCCCAAAGCCCCTCCCTCTGGTGCACCGGGAGCATTTTGTATAGTCAGAAATGAGATCAGTGCCCTCAAAAACCCCCCCGAGTATACAGATTTTCACGGCTTTATATCCATTTTTAGAGGATCAAAAAATTTTGCACTTTATGCAATCGCGATGCAATTCCGATTTCTCCCAAAACTGGTCGTATGTAGACTTTAAACTAAATTAGAGTAGAATCAAGTATTAAATATAAACTAGCACAAACAGTCGAGAAATACTGCCTAGCTCAGCGTTGCCAATGTCAAAAGCTGATTTTCCCCAAAAGACCCAAGAAAATTCCCCGGAATGCAAACTAAAATTCCCCGGAATGCAAACTAAAATTCCCCGAAAATTTCCCCGGAACTTCTAAGCAGCTGTCCCAATTATAAGCAAATTATCATAGGAAAAATAAGCTATGCAACGACCCTTATGGTAAGACCTAAGGTCGGGAGTAGCAAATGAGCACCAATCATTCTCCCCAGAACACGTTTTGAGGTGTCATTAAAAATTATATGTATATATGTATATATTATGTGATCGCACTCATATTTGGTACACACGTTGGTTGTCTACGTCGTGTTCATTAGCCAAATAAATTCAACAACCGGAAACACGTTTTTTGACAGAAAATAACTATTTTTTTTAGATTTTCCTACAAAAATTAAACATTTTTAAATTTTGTCTAAAAAAATAAACGTAGGATATTATTCTGTAGATTTTTCTTTTTTTACGTGACCTTAAGGCTCGTTTAGTTCTCCCAAAATCTATCAAAATGTAAATTACCATAAAAGTACTCGTCTCAAATCTCAAATCCATGTGATGTGATAGATTTTATCGTGGGGGAATCTTCTGATCCGAGGCCAAAAACCGAGTTTGTATGCTGCGAGCGAATCGAAGGTCATAACCCGACACCGCAAGGTCGAGGTGGAAACTCGCTAGTGAGTTTTACCGCTGCGATTGGAACGAATGAGTGGGTGAGTCGACGCTGGAAGCTTAGGTGCAAACAAATTCTACTAATATATTTCGTACACCCAGGCAGCTATTCAGCATCATCTTGATTATACCAAATTGTAGGTTGAAACCCTAAAACGTAGGCCTATAAACTTAATTTTGGAAATTTGATCAACTCATGTCAGCGGTTCAGCTGCGTGGTCGAATTATTTACAACTAATGTTGGCGATAGTTTGAAAGCACTATCGGAAAGTCTATCAATAGTCATTAAGCTATCGATGACATTGTTTTAAAAAAGTTTTGACCACAAGTAATTTAAATAAGTACCGTAAATAATATAATTAAAGAAAAAAGAATATAAGAAAAATAATTATTGAATAATTAATTGTTTTAAAAACTTAAAACACATTTAATTATGTATTTAAAAAGAAAATTTGTTAAATATTAATTTAATTTAAAAGGAGAAATATTTTTACGTAATGCACTTGGAAAGACATCTCAAAATAATTCAATTTAATTAGAAAAAAATAAGATTTTTAAACATGGCTTATTAATACTTCTTAAACAAAATAAAGTACAGGCATAGATCATGAATAATAAATAGATCTTGCATCCATATTGCAGCAGTGTGGCAAAAATTAGGTTGTCGGGAAAATAGTGCATGATCGCGTCGCGAGGTAGCGCTAGGGAGAAATCATTGGTAGCCATTGGTGTTTCACACAGCTTCAATCGTTTCCCCAATAGAAAGCGCCACTATCGTCGAATTTCCAGTGGAACGAAATATTGCATTGGATTGGTTCGGAGTTCTATTAGGTTATAAAAATACAATGGTACATATGAGTATAATGGAATTTAACTGTGAATCCATAAATTTCATTTGGAAGTTGGAACTCATCGATCAATTTTCCAATTACTGAATTCATTGGTAAAATAATTCATTGCTTTGACCTTAATAAAAATAATTATTATAAAAGTCATGTTTTTCATAATTATTTATCCTATCCCCCTTACCCAACAATCATTCTAAACAGGGATAACAGTGGCCTAATTTATTACTGTTATTTATAGACACATCACTAGCAAGGTTGTGTTGTAAGTTACAAACAAAAAATATATATCTACTGTATAAGAAAACTGTATTTTCAAAAGGCTAAAATTAATTGTACAAATAAAAACTAAATCAGTTCTTGAACATTACATTACTATTTTAGGGTGCGTTCACAGAGAAAGCTGGTTGCAAGTTACTTGTTTCTAAGCGCTTGTTTCCAGCGCTTGTGAATAGTTGTGGGTGTTCACAACAAAAGCTTGCAACTTTCATTCCGAGAATGTCTTCCTCAAGTGATGAAGAATTATTTTTGCTTGAAAATGTAGATTTGAAAGTGCGGCGAAAGAGAATCGGTATACATGCAATTAACCGCGGAAGAGGAAGATTTGGTGAATACCACCATCTGTTTCCTCAATTAAAATTGGACAACGTAAGGTTTTTTTCTTATATGAGAATGGAGTTGAGCACATTCAATTACATCCTCAAGAAAATTGAAACTACTTTGAACAAATCCTGGGGAAACTGGCATAAGCAACCAATCCATCCGGAAGAACGGCTAGTTATTTGTTTGAGGTAAGTCTTTAATTTGTTTGAAACTATTTGTTTTAATAACCATTTACCATATTATTTATACAAATATTTTTTTTAAACCATTATAAGATAAAAATTTTAATTTTTTTTGCTACCTGAAATTACCACAATTAAAAGAATTGCTTTTAAATATTAATTTGTAGTTAAGTAAAGATTAAAGATATATATTTTTGCTTTTTATCTTATAAAAAATGTATGTTATAGACCATTTGTTAAGCTAACTTGGACTACTATCTTGAGGTCCATTGATTTAATTATGTAATAGTATCGGAGTGAGTAATGGTCTTTTATGTACACCTATAAAACACAATACAATTTGAGTTCAATTTATTTATTATATAATAACAGACCAATGAAAAAATTAAAGTGAACAGAAAAATTATTGTGAATTTAATATAATAAATGTATGTTAATTTAAATATTAATTTTTCATTATTTGAGATTTAATAATCGATCGAGCCCTGAAAATTCCTCATTTCCGGGAACTTGTATTGCCTCATATTCATCCATGGATGAGCTCTGATGGTTAGAAGTACCATAAGGTGAAAAGGCAGAGATGTTTCGGGGTGTAGTCCCAACACTGTAAGACATGGGGTATGCAAATTGTTGAACAATATCCTGAATCTTTGTATGAAATGGAAAAATGTGCTCAGGACGAATTTTTTTAACATGGGGCATAGGGTCTTGAAGAATAGTAAATGTTCATCTTCTGGTTCCTTTTCTTCTTTTGCCTTCCTTTTTTGTAACAAAATGTCCAGTTTTTTCCTCTCGATTTCCAGCATTGAAGACGTATAATCATCATTTCTTGCACGTTTAATTCTATTGACAGTATGTCTTGTATTTTTTTTCACTCGTGGAGTTTCTTCCTCGTTTTCTGTTCCGCCAAAACGATCAGGTGTTGTAGATATTTCGTCAATATCCACTGTGACATCTTCCCGGTGATGAACATCTGCCACATTTTCAAACCCAATAACATCTTCCTCGTCACCTATTTCTGGAGAGTTACTCAGCCGTTCAATATCTTCACCCATATTTGAGCTTTTGAGTATGGAACAGTTACCTGAACTTTGCCAAGGTCTTACAATATCTTTTAAAAAAGAAAGCGTTTTGAAATACTGCCACTTACAGGTAACTATTTCATCTGCTCCAGCTCCGGATTTAGGACGTGTTATTTTTGACAGCTCAGTGGAATATTGATCTCTCAGATATTTCCACTTGTTCTTAAGCACATGATCTGAAAAATAGAAAAATGATTATAAAGTGCCTAATTGGTTTATGTTTTTATGTGTATGTTAGGTGTGGTGTATGTATGCGTGAGATGTAAATAATTGCTTATTAAAAACCTTTTAATTTTGTAGGTATTTGGTTACTGGATCATCATTTCGGACACTATCATTTAATTTCCGTGATGGTGTAAGTACTGTGAGCAACATTGTGAGGGAAATAGTGACCGTCGTTTGGACAGTATTGCAGCCTTTGCACATGCCAGTGCCATCAAAGAACCAGTTTTTACAAATTGCAAATGATTGCTTCTCCCTGTGGAACTTTCCTAATTGCTTAGGATGTATAGATGGTAAGCATGTGAGAATTAAGTGCCATAAAAAATCAGGATCTATGTTTTACAACTACAAACACTTTTTCTCAATGGTATTGCAGGGATTGGTAGATGCTCATTACCGGTTTATAGTAATTGACGTTGGAGGTTGTGGTAAACAGAATGACGGAAAATCATTTGAAGCATCTGACTTGTTTAGACTAATGCAAAGCAATAATCTAGATATTCCTAATCCAACATGTCTACCTGGTACCAATGTTAAAGCACCTCATGTGTTTGTGGGTGATGACACATATCCACTATTGGCTAACCTACTCAAACCATACGTAAAGAATGAACTAAGCTTTGACGAAGAAATATTTAACAAAAGATTATCGCGTATGAAAAAGTCAGTTGAATGTACTTTTGGTATTCTTTTTGCAAAATGGAGACTACTATCGACCACCATTGACACCGAGGTTGTTGTCATAGAAGACATAATCAAATGCATTTGCCTGTTACACAACATCATCATTGATTTGGAAGGCATACAACACCATTTAACTGAGGCCGTTGTGATGCCAGTTCCAGAAAAAAGAAAGAAACAAATGGGAAGACCTACAAACGCAGGAACCACTGTGCGAGAACTTTTTAAGATATTCTTCGCCAACAATCCTTTATTTTTCACAGACTAATACTGTATGACTAATCATCACTTAATTTGAACAATTAAATTTAGTTTGTTACTCAAATTACCGTACTAGAATCAGTGATGTACGGTATTAATAAAGCAAAGTTTTAGCAAAAGGATTTTATATCTAATATAATACACGAATAATATCGGACTGTATTTCTGTTACTTGTCATAAATATTTTTTATATGAAGTTCATTTTATAAATTTGGATTTTATGCCTACTTGTTTGTAAGAATATAATATAAACTAATTAATTTATATTGAGTGCATAGCTTAATTTATTATATATAAATGCATATAAAAAGCATACCCTACATACATACTTTAAACGTTCATAAAAACACAAAATATGTTTGCAAAAAGGCATAATATAAAGCTTAATTTTGTGTTCACTATAGAAATATATAATACACATATTACTTAGTAAGTAGGAAAACAAATTTTCTTCTCAAAATAGGATATGTTGAGGAGGCGTATTCAAATTTTTAGCCTAGTTTATATTACGGCGAGGAGGCGTATTCTAAATTTAACAGAGGTAACAACAACAAATAAGAATATATTATTATATTATATATATTATTATTTAGGCTAGGCCTATACTGTTTACCTAAAAAATTACATTTGCCAATAATTATAGTGCAATGTAATTCACTACATTTATTACCTTCAATAAAGAATTAAAAAAACACAATATTAGGCTACTAATAGATAATTACTGAAAACACCTTTTCCATAACCTAATATAATAATATATAATAACCTATATACCAAATTAATCTGTAGACTGTCCTGAGTACAATAATATAGGTCTATAATATATATGATCTATTTAAATATTACGTCATATACACAAATTTCGATTTAAAAAAATGCTTGTTAAAAGAGCTCTTTGACCTAAGGTCTCTTTGCCAGTGGGGAAACACTTTAAAAAAGCTTCTGAGATACTCTTTGCCAGATAGAGGTTTAAAGACATCAACAAGCTATTAATTATTATAAATGACGTAATATACAAATTACATTGAAAGTACAATTATAAATGAATCAATATAGTAGACAAATTGTTATTTATAAACTTTGAAAAAATATAGGCCTATGGCGTATCTTATAAATTTTCTTACCTTCAGTGTTCATTTCCAAGGCTATCTCTTTCCAACACTTATCTATGTAAAGTAAAGTCTATTTGAATGTTGTTTGAGACGTTTGTCCCAAATAGGCCCTCTTTTAAATACTTGAGAAATCAATTCATCGACAACCATGTTCACTGCGAGTTGTCAGCGAATTGACTGCTACCAGCGCCGGAAAACAAGTATCAAAAGTTCTTGCTTGCCGGTCAGCGCTTGTAGCAAGCGCTTGCAAGTCGGAACAAGCGTTGTCTCTGAACACACAAACTTGATACAATGAAAACTTTTTCTCGCGCCGGTCAGCGCCGACAAGCGCTTGCAACCAGCTTTCTATGCGAACGCACCCTTACATCTGTCTATGTCTATCTGTCTAGCGTCTAGAGTGCGTAGAGAGTAGAGACAGTACTCAGTACTCAACAGATCAGATAGTCTGTTCAAGTGCCTAGAAAGTGATGAAAGTAGGCCTACGTCGTTTCATCTTTTTCTCAATTAATTGTTTGTGATTACAAAATGGTAAAATATAAATAAAAATTGTAAATATTGGAAAATTTCAAAATTATATAAAATCCCAGAAAAATTACACGAAAAGTGTGTAATTCCCCTGAATTATTAACTCCCCGGAAAAATTCCTCGGATGGGGGTTCAATTACCCGGAAATTGGCAACGCTGGCCTAGCTATTGTGGAAGTGGACACATCTAACAAGGAGATTACAGTTCTGTAAAAATCACTGTAAACTATATTTCGTTACCGTCAGCAGTGAAGTCAATTCATAAACGTGAAATTATGAATTTATGCATATATACTTGTAGCATATATATATATAACATTTTGTTAATACCATATTCCGAAACTGCAATAAATTAATTCAGAAACACTTAAGTTTTTAACCTCTACATAACTAACTGATCACGTAATATCCATAAATTAGTAAATTGCACATAAGACCTACAGCACAAAAATACAGACAGAAATTAATTTGTATTATCCTAATAAATACAGCTGTTCTAATTTGACAGCGTACAATACAGCACGGTATTGTTGTAGTTGGTTAGGCTAATGCTGAAGAAACTAGTTGTTCTGCATGCATTTATGTATAATATGGCAATATTTGATCTCTATTAAAGTGTATATTTACATTGTGCACCTAAAAGTATAGACTACTAATACAAAATATAACATTGATAATTTTAAGTAAATGTAATATTGTAGGATATTAATTAATTATTGAAGGTTACCAATACTAACAAAGTAGGCCTACAGATTTTTTTAAATTTTCCGTGTAAGAAGATTCGTTATTAATATTTTACCTAATTACTTTATACATACAGAAATAGAATGGCTGCATCTGAACAGTCTAGAATACGATTTCAATCAGTTCGAAATCGAAAAAGAGATGTTGGTGGTTATGGTGTTTTTGATAAAAATCAGCCACCCAATGATGAAACAAATTATTTTCCGAAGATTGACCTAACTCGTGGATTTAAGCACCAAAAACCGCTAAGTAAATAAAAGTTTGTTACTAGTTAATTACGGTATTTTAGTGTAGTGAATTATTTTATTCAAGGGTTTATAACTTGAGTTTGTTTTTTCTCCAGCTTCATTTTTGTAATTTTCCTGTTTATTTAGGTAGTACCATAGCGTATAACCATAATAATTAGGCCAGGCCTATTATAGGTCAGTGGTCTAGGCTGTGAAGAGAGCATCCTCATTAAAATTTCTTTAATTACGTCAAATTTGACATAAAAACAGTGTTAAGTAAACTATTATTGATACTTGCTTAACAAAATGAACATTACTTTTTATGAAAATAAATAGAACATAGATCTTAAGACATTAGCCTACACACCAGTTTTAAATATTTCAAACTATAGTCTTTATTCACAGCCTGTGACACAGGCCTATTGCATTTTAACTACAAAGATTATTGAGTAGGCCTATTGACATATGCTCAAATAAAAAGTTATAATGTAATTATTTGCTGCTTCAGGTGCTGATTTTTTGTCCCCTTTAATGTTTTAGTAACTTTGTCGAATCCCCTTGTATGGCCCTTGCAAGAATTTAAAGTACATTTTGTAGGAACCTCACTCACTCCTTTGAAATAATATAAGTTCACATGAATCGACAAAACATTGAAAAATAATTTTTTAAGGGTTAGGCCTACTACTATGTTACTGTAGTGTTCACTACAAAATAGAGGCAACAGTCTAACCCATTGGGTAATAGAGAGTACAGTTAGCAGTCTTTAATTATATCACCCTAGAACTCTGTAATAGTTCAACCATTAATTTATTATTAGCCTACTGTAAATTTGAAAGAGGGTTTTTGGCAACTTATTGATTTTAAGTTATTTAAAGGAAAGACTGAATACCTTTAAGAATATTGAGTTCCTATTCCCTAAAAATAAAGTAGATCATCTGATATTTAATTTGCCTCAACATTAATGTATTTAACGCTCTAATCCAAACCAAAGATAATTTATTTACCATCGCTCAGGTTATATCACATGAAGTTGTTTTTTTGCCCTTTGAGTGAAAGAATGACTGTCTGAGTAATTGTTTTATATATAGCACATTTCTGGGCTTGCAAGTGACAAATTATGTAACAAAATTACATAATATATGATGTAGTTCAAAACATTTTTTAAACAAGGATGAGAAATGAAGCCTAATCCTTTTAAAAATTGCAGCCTTTCTAAAGCAAGTTGACCTTCTGTAACTAACTAGTAAGGAGGCACCGATTTATGGTAAGCTGCACCCTGGGCAAAACCTTTTGTAGCCGCTCCCATCCCACAAAAAATGACTGAAATATTTGTGATTCCTTAATAATAGTATTGCTGGGTTACCCTAATAATGTTGGGCTGATACCATATCTAGCCTATTGGTTGTAAAAATAACGTACCTATTAGGTATTAACCTGAAATGCTGTGTGTACCCTACGGTTGAAAAAAAAATTAGTAGGCTTATATTCTTTTTTAAATACAATTATTTTTTTATAACTACGTATTTATAATTTTAAAGGTACCAGTTTGCACATTTCTAATTTTTTAAGTGTAAAACCAATTAGTTTTTAATAAATAAACACAAAACATGTGGATTAAAATTTTGCTATAAATTTTATTATCAAAGAGAAAAACACACGAAATGAACAATATGAAATAAACAATATAAACATTAACCTTAGAATGCATGTAGAATAGACTTCGGCAGCTTGTTATTAACATTTGAAACTAAGAAAAAAGTCAAATTTTTGATGAAATGAATTACAGTAAGTTAATAGCTTGTAATATAATCATTGTCTATACTTTTCTTGAAAACGTTTTGTTAACATACTACATAGACCTTTTTCTTGATTTTTTCTTCACGAACTCTGTAACAACTTCGGAAAAATCAGTTTTTTGTGTTATATGTCTTTTTCAGAACACAATAAAACCAAAGAGTTCAACTTGCTGTTCAGTAAAGTTGCTCTTTTAGGATTTTTCACTCTTGAAAGAATTGAAAAACTTCTTTCCGCACTGCAGTTTGTCACTGGCAACGTCAGGAACAATTTAACAACAGTTGAAAGATTGGGGAATGTGTAAGTTAAGTTGTTTTCTGTGATGTACAAATACATTGCAGTTAAGTTTTGAACTTTTCAAGCTCAACGAATATTTTAAAATGAACACACTCATTTAAAAAGTCAGATGTAACATCTTCTGAGCATACTGTGCAAAGTTTTGTAGCGGCTCTTTTAATCTCTGATGAGTCCAAAGACGGATTTAATAACAATGGCAACACCTGAAATCTTGATGATACTACATGTACTTCATAGGCTTTTTTCCTGGCTGCTAAGTTAGCTATTACTTAGTGAGTCTATGATCTTTAGGAACACGTTCATTTTGAAAGCATTTCTTGCATCTAGATCACCTTCAAAGCCATGGGTTTCATCTGCAAAAACTTTTCTCTTTCTTACCCGTGTGTAAGTAGGAGATTCACATTCCGCAAGGGACAATGCTGACTGTTCATATGAATCAAAGTCGTCCCTTTTTACCAGCAGGTAACCCTCCAACGTTGTTAGTTGTTTTATTCCTGAATCAAGGTTGATTGTTTCACTTTGCAAGTAACTTGAACATTTGTCTACTCTTTCCAAAATATCGTTCCAAAAAACCAAAAGAGAAGTGTTTTCAAAGTCATGAAACTTTCATTCAAGGCTAGATGCTGCCAATCTACAAGCAGGTTTTACGTCTTCGTCTAAATCTTTTAAATATGCTTTAATATCTTTATGACCTTTTGCCAATGCTTTCACTGCATCTGCTTTTCTAGACCATCTCGTCTCTGAGAGTGACTTCACCACAGGTGTGTGATTTTTAGCCAAGTGGTTTTCTAAAATATTCCATCTGTAAGTGCTGGATGAGAAGTAGTTGTACAACTCTTGTACAAATCTGAAAAATACTACCGTAGCAGTAGTCTACAGCACTCTGTGGCAGCAGAACCAACAAGATTTAAGGAGTGTGCAGCACATAGGACGTACTCGGCTAGAGGGCTATGCTGTTTTATTCGAGCTTGAAGGCCTGAGTAGGCACCAGACATATTACTTGCATTATCATAGTTTTGTCCTCGACAATTCAAGATTTTAAGGTCAGCATTTTTTAAACATGCTATTACAGCGTCTTCTAAGCCAGATGAGTTATGTGATATTCCAGGAAGAAGGTTGATTAGTCGTTCAACAGGTCCTGCTTCATTGTGAGGGTCATAACGTAAGACTACTGCCAACTGATCAATATGAGCACAGTCTGGTGTGGAATCTACAATGAGTATTTAGCCTCTTTCAATTCTTTGGTTATAGTTACCCATTATTTCTGTGAATGCATTACAAGTTTGAGGCGAAAGATATGAAGTGTGTCCACTTTGCAATATGCTGGGCAAGAAATGAGTCACATTCACTTATTAACTCTAGACACCCCTTATAGAGACCGTTTGAAGTTGAACCAAAATGTTCGTTGTCTCCTTGAAAGTTGGGTAACCCTCTAACCGACAAAAATTTGACAACTGAGACAATTCTAGTCAATACGCTTCGCCAGTACATAACTTCTTCTTCATACTGAGTAAACAGAAGTTTATCAACTTGCATCAAACTTTTTTTCTGGTTATGTAAGTAAGAACGTTTTTCCTGTGATTATGAGACTGTTCATGTTGTTTAAGTAGTTCATTGCTATGTTTCTAATCATTAAATCCAGTGGACAGATTAGTTTTTACTGTCAACGATTGAAATAAGCAACATGGAAAACAATATACTTTACCAGTTGTTTGTGAGTATAAAAGCCAATCTCGTTAAACCGTGTTTCCATTAGGAAGAGTACTCTTAAATATCTTTACTGACAAAAGTAAAGGTAAACCTACCTTGTTCTCTGATGTTACTTCAGAAGGCTGGAAAACTGTAGTCTCATATTCACCATGGTTTTTATCAGTAGTAGATGTGCCCTCTTCTTGTATTTGTAGTTCTTGTGTGAATTTCAATGGCGTTGAGTCTGAAGTCGACAGTATTGAATCACAAACTGAACTGTCATTATCACCAACTCCACTTTCAGTACAGATTTTGGTACTATTTATATTAACCGATTTTGGGAACCTTTTGCAAAGTTTCTAGTTCATCATTTTATTTCTTCGCAGCCCGTTTTCTATATTCACTTCTACTTAACTTTCTACTCACGATTAAAAACTAAGTTCAAAACATTCACAACAAAAAAACCAAACAGGTTATTTTGTATTAACTCAAAACTTTAACAACGACCGAGAATAAAACATAAACAACAGATGACTAAAGCTGCCAGCTCACTCACTACTTCACATCTCTCCCCTCGCTCTCCCGCTCGGCACTCATATCACGGTGGCAGTGGCAGATGCAGACAGACAGCCAGCTTCACTCAGTGAGCCACGGACGTGGCTGTGGCTGGTCTGTCATGCACTGCCTGCGCTCGACCATAATATGCTGAATGCTGCGCTACAGCAATAGACAGTTGCTTGTAACCAGATCTCTTACGAGGCCTTTGTAAGTTAACAAGTTTGTTGTGTCGCTCCCGTTTTTTTTACTAATATTTTGGAAATAATAAAAAGAAAAATCTCCAAAAAATTTCCGCCCCCCCAGAAATTGGCACCCTGGGTAAATGGCCCAGTCTGCCCATTGGTAAATCTGGGCCTGCTAGTACGGACAGTTTGGAATATTCCCCTTTAAGTTTAGATCAGATGGCAATTTGGATCACTAGCACTTTTGTAGTTCTCTTTAAAATTCACACTAAAGTGATACTTAACACAACGTTTGATTACATAACATATGACCTGCACCCACAACGTAATTACTGTAAGGTTTTTTCTATGCAGGAAATATGCTTACTTTCCAATGACTATTAATAAGCTTAATACAGTATTTGAAAGTTTTGTTTAAACTTTTAAAAAGTAAACTTAGAAAATAAGCCTATTTAGGTTATTATTTGTTATTACCTTAATTGATTTATATACAAACAAACTAAATTGATAAAATTATTTAGATATTCTGATTATGGGTGAGAATTTGCTAATACAAATTGCCTAACTTAATAATTATTTATATGGGTTCTAATTATACCCAATTAGCAATAAACCATTGATAAATTGAAATAATTTTCTGCCTATGTGCTATTAATAAGTATATCAATACAATTTTCACTTTGGGATAATTTGAGTGAAAACAAAATGGGCTAATTGATTTGCAATAACTCCAGTTTTTAAATTGTTCTAACACAAAATTGATTTAAGATTTTTTGTTGTTTCTTTTTCAATTTATTCTTAACTCTAATTTTATTTCACTTTCAATCTGGTAAAATGTTTTTCTCAATAATATTCTCACTAAAATTCAATTCAATGAGTAGGTAGGAGACAGATTTTAAAATATTTAGCAGCAAATTTAGTCCAGTCAAATTATCCCAAAAAAACTGTTTACCTTACAAAAGGTCCAGTAGTTTTAAAAAATTTTTGTTTCTTGTATATATAGGTAGGAAGTGTTTGAGAAAAAAATGTAAACTTTGACCCTTTGTTAACCCTCGGCACAACCTTTTGGCAGCCTGAAAAACCACCGTTTTTTGGCACCATTTTCAGTTTTTTCTAAATATCTCCAAAACGATTGGTTTTAGAGGAAACCCTTTAAATACAAAACATGTAGAGCATATAATTTCCTACACTTTTGTATACAAAGTTTTTTTCTACGACCAATAGGGAGCACACTACACTACAGCCTCTCAGATATGGAAAATTTTTTCCAAAATGGTTGAAAATCTTAAAATTGCCTAATTTCGACCAAACTATGCTCAGTGAGCTTCATTTCTTGCCGTCAACATTTATCCCATTTGCTTTCCCAACTGTTTGAGCCTCCCCTTCTATCTATATAATACTTATTTAATACTAATAAGCTTATAATCTAATACTTATTTGTTCAGCAAACAATTCTAAAGTCAAAAGAAATAATCTGTTTCAAATCTTTCTTGGTATATTTTGAAAGAATATATGTTTTTACTTTTTCTTCAAAATTGTTTGGTTTTCTTTATAAAAAACAAAAGTAACATACCAATTTTTGTAGATCCACACTAAACTGGAAGTCTAAAACAAACCAGATTTAAATCCGAACTGCATTTCCACTGCAAAATCGAAAACTTTCAGGAACTAAAGTGTATCAACTAGTTCACTCAGCACTATCTCTTTTTCTGAGCCCCCCCTTCCTCCTGGCCGATTTCTCCCTCAGTTGTGAATTGTAGTTTGGGCAGTGCGAGAGTTCTTAGTTTTGTTCAAGTAAAATATTTAACATGCGTGCAAACGTGTCGAATGATCGTCTGTAAAAAGTCATTGAGTGAAGGTGTAGTGAGACATTTAGGCAAAAAAGCACTTAATAATTTACGTGATTGAAGTATCGAGCGAAGTGAGAGGTCACATCAGTCGTTTTTACAAAATCTTACAGAGCTGACGATGCACAAAGTCTGCTATTTCACAAACATCGACAAAGGGATGATTGAAGCTCATCTAAACCGTAAGAAAAAAAGTGAGCCAAGTGATGTGGCTGCAGCAACGCGAGCTAAAAAAGAAAGGTTTTCGTTCAAACACCAGTGGAGAGTCGATACCTGATAATTTCCATGAAAAGCAGCGCCACCTGCCTGTTCACAAAAGGAATGCCATCCACCTAGTGTCGGATCATAAAAACATTAAACTGGAGGCAATAAAAAGGGCCGAAGAGCGTGGGGATGAGTGGCGGAGGAAGGTAATTGATAGAAAAAAAAAATGAGAATGACTTGGTTGCTGCCGATGCACGGTACCACTCGCTTTGCTATAAGAATTTGTATAGTAAACCTTCACAAGTGGGTTGAAATGTGGATACCATCCAGCGAGTTACGTTGATAATTGCATGCAACAAAGTTTTGATTACAGACAATTTGAAGAAGAATGTCAGTTTTCCATGGAATGTTTGATTAATTTAATTGATGGGGAGCAGAAACCAGACGTCAGAACAGTGGTGTGTTTTAGATATGTGGGTCACAAAATTTTGAGTGAAAGTTGGTATAAAAACCAGAATACTGACGCTGAAAAGGAACGACAACGTGTGGTGAAGGAAGCAGCAAAGATAATTTTGTCTGACGTACGATCCAAAGTTTATGACACTTCACAGTATCCTCCATCTGACAACTTCTTCGGCAACATTGATTCGGAAAACATTATTAATGATTCACTAAGAGTGCTCATTGAAACAATAGTTCTTAAGCACAAAAAGGTGTCACTGGATGGATGGAAAAAGACCAGTGTGAGTATAATGCATTCACTAATTAAAGCAGCCAGGTCAAGGTCTTTCTTTTCAAGTCTTCTGACTGGGGTCAGTGGGTATCTGTACAGGAGATTTGGACCCGAGGCATTTTATCAATGTCCTATCTTATCTTGGTTTCTGTTCCTCATACAGTCGCTCCAGTTGCTTCCAGTCGCTCCTCTCATGGGAAAAGTTGTATACAATTACTTTTACTTACATAAAAGATTATTAACTTTATATTACATTTCAATATTTATAATTAAAAGAACTTTAATAAAAGAAAATTATTATTTATAATTCAGTTTGCTGTTTATTATTTAACCCATCTACATTCGATCATCGAAGGGAGGGGGAGGGGTGTGTGTGTGGTGGTGTGTGTGTGTATGTGTGTATGGTGAGGAGTGGGGGCTTGAAAAGTTCGGAAAGCAAATGGGATAAATGTTGACGGCAAGAAATGAAGCTCACTGAGCATAGCTTGGTCGGAAACAGGCGGTTTTAAGATTTTCAACCATTTTGGAAAAAAATGGTCCATCTTTGAGAGGCTGTAGCGCTCACTATTGGTCGTAGAAAAAAACTTTATATACAAAAGTTGTAGGAAATTTAATGCTCTACATGTTTTGTATCTAAAGCTTTTCCTCTAAAATCACTCGTTTTGGAGATATTTAGAAAAAACTGAAAAAAGTGCAAAAAAATCGCTGTTTTGGGACTGCCAAAAGTTGTGCCGAGGGTTTCAGAAATAAAAAATTTGTTTCTCAAACACTTCCTACCTATATATACAAGATAAAAAATAAAAAATACTTGGCCTACTGGACCTTTTGTAAGGTAAAAATCTAATGTGACTGGACTAATTAGAAACTTTCATATTATTCTTTAATTTAGGCTTACTCTAAAGCCATATATGAGTTATGGACGTTGATGGGAAAATATCTATCCTGCTGATTTTGACAGTTTAGTTTATTGGTTTTTAAAATGGCGGTAAACAATTTCAACTTTTTGTATTTATGAACCGATTTTGATAAAGATTGTAATATCCATTGATTTGTAAATTGTTAACTCGAAACTAGCTTTAATTTTGCTCCAAATTGCATCATATGTTTCATATTGGTGGATAAAAACTACCTGTTTGTTATTTATTGATGGGTTTGAGAAATTCATACTACCCACACATGTTTGTACTGTAAAAAACAAATCTGTCATATTTTTTTCCAAAATACCAGCTTTGTATTTACAAAATGGCAATAAAGTTGGTTTTATGTGAACTAAAAAACTTTGAGACATGCTACAAACTTTAAACTTTTCAAATCAAAGCACCTTAAAACAGAAAAACTCTGAAAGTATACAAATTGTAAATGGTTATTTATGAGCCGATTTTGATGAAACTCATTTCCATCCATAGATTTTCGTATTGTTATGAAAGAAGCAAAGCGCGACTTGCTATATTTATGTATATTTTATAACAAAGTTACACTATTTTTTTCATGTATAAGCTTATTTGTATATAGTGCAATATATTGATATATTCTGATGTTTAATTGTTTTGTTTTTTTGTCAAACTTAGCACTATTTATGTACTTTTGGCTGTCATAGATTTAATTAATGCTTTGTTTTACTTTAGAATTTATGAAAACTAGAGATATTTCTTTTTATTTCGAACGAAAAGCTTATCTAAGAGCTTTCAGCAGGGAAATGTTAATATTTATTGGATTCATGGTGACAGTGATTTTGGGTAAGCAACTTGAAACTTATATTTTTTCTGTTGTTATGTTATTTAATTTTATTATTTATTATGAAGTAGTTTTGGAAGCATTCTTGTGTGTCTTGAGTTGTTGAGCCCTCCAATAACCTTGTAAACTTAATAAGCTAAAACTAAAATAATACTTTGCATTAAACTCTTTAAGTACGGTACCGGTACTTAAAAAAAAAAAAATAATGTGACAGCAATATACGGTTTAGGTTACAGAAATTGAAATATGCTTGAATGTTAACCAAAGAGGTAATAAATTAAATTCCAATTATTTTCCATTCATATCCAGAGCAAATAAAGATATCAAAATATACATTTCTATTTTTTAGAGTAGGCCAAATATAGACATATCATAGAGTTGTTTAGATTCTTTTTAGTCTGTAATACTAGTTCTTTCTAGATACAGCCTGTAGGAATTTCTTAACATTCTCATCAAGTTTTGCAGATATATTTTTAATCTTCAGTCTTCTCCATCTCATCTTTAATGATTCTTTCCTCCTCATCACTATCTTCTGCTCATAGGCTATATATTTCCTTCCAGATCCTTAGTTGTGCTCTGACGAGTTTCATAAATGGGTATAAATGGATCTTCTTCTTGACCTAATCCAGCAGCATGGGTATGGCTCCCTTCCTCATGCATTTTGCAGGCGCTTGCTGACAAACCAAATATGGCCTGCTTAGTCACTTTTCGTGCCTGTTCTGAGGCTCTCATCCCCTGACCCATAATGTTCAAACTGTTCTTATCTTTCCAGGCGATGATTACTGCTTAGTGTTCTTATCTTTTTTCAATATGAGGGGCTTTGTTAGGGTTCCTTTACCTTACGGGGAAGGATTAAAGTAGTAAAAAACCCATTGCGCTTGAGTACTCTAATAGCATCAGAGTTGGAAGAAAGGGTCAAAGAGGCCAGATAGGAAAGAGGATGGAGCTAAACCTAAAGAAGATGGAGAGGGTCCAGCTAGGTTATATCAGTTCTGTTGATTCCTGTATTCACAAGATGTGAGTTTCTTAGATAAAGAAACAAATTTATTATTTTACCAACTTTTGAATTTCATATATTTTGAATCTAGTAAGCTACTTACTAGAAATCCAAGTATCAAGTTTGTGCTCCTGTAAATGTTTAATGTGAGAAGTTGCCCACATCCTCTGCACCTAATACCGGCCCTACTCAAACTTGTGGTATAATACTACTTTTAAACAAGCGAATGTCACCTCAAATACAATTTTTGTTAGGTCATAAGTTATGTGCCAAAGAGGGTTTTTAATAATCTTTTAACTTAATGACACAAAACTACACTTATTTTAGAATTGTACCAGTTTTGAGCCAATGTTTTCAAAGAAGGACAACTAAGTCAACGTTTTTATAAAGCTATCAAAATGTAAACTTTGAAATATTAATGGTTACTACAGCTTTGGTAGTTTATTCGCCATACATGATGTAGACAGATTTGAGATCTGGGGCTAACGTTATGGTGAGGGCCTCTTAAAAAAAAGAAGGAAATGAAAACAATCATTCAAATTATCAAAAAGTTTATTGCATTGATTTTACACTAGCAGATACCAATGGCTTCAACCACAGATCAATATAAGTGAATTCAGTATTTATTGGGTTGATATTGAGCCTCATCACTACTCCCTTATATAATAATCGACCTTAGATCCATGTTACCTTGTCCAAAAATGGTTTCCACCGTGAGTTTCATCTAAATCAATCAAAGTTTTTCCATTTTGGCCATCATACATGATCAGCTATGCGTCAAGAAGTCACATTTTTATCCGTTAGAATCACATTTTCCACCAGTTTTTGCACATAACTGAAGAAAGGCAAAAATTAAAAATCTGGCTTTGATGTGCTTTTAGATTCTTTTCCATCCACTTATGTTTAGCTAAGATCACACAGAAATTGAGGAAGAAATTCACCATTTCATCTCTTAAGAGGTTTACAGTAAGTTTATGAAATTCAAGTGGATTTTCTTTCTCATATGACGCTTAACAATAATATGTGCAAAATGTCGGATTTCTAGCTTGAAGGGAAGTTAGTATAATTTATATTTATTTATATTGGTAGGTACCACATTTTTACCCCTTAGACGTATGCCATCGAAATGCAAGTGATTTACTTT
>JAGFPH010001522.1:5656-41098 GCA_018207615.1 Philaenus spumarius | reverse complement strand
AATACCTCGTGTATACGACATTGAAAACAATCTCAATTCTTTTTTTTTTTTTTGCAGCTTACAGCTGACTTTTTTCTTTTTTTGCAGCTGACTTTTTTTACCTCGTAAAAGCGAAATCGCATAAACCGGGACCGCATATAACAAGGACTGCCTGTACTGTACAATACAGTAATTTCAATGCTTTGCTAATCGTCATTACAATTTTGTTAATTCTTTTTCACTAAATGTCACGTTGTTTAATAAAACTCAAACTTGCTGTGTTATGGCAATGTGCAGAGTAAAAAAGTTAAAACCACTAGTGTTAAATTAGATATGGAGCACAATCGTTAAACAGAAAGCACTTATAGACTTCTTTAAGCAATAATAACATCTGCTGCAGCCTATGTATGTCTTTTTGGATCATTTTGTATTTTATTATCGAATTTCCATAGGAAAAATAAGCTATTGCAGTTGCCCTTATGGTAAGACCAAAGGTCGGGAGTAGCAAATGAGCACTGATCATGGTCCCCAGAGCACATTTTTGGGGTGTCATTAAAAATAATATATATATATATGTATATATTTATGTATGTATGTGTAATGTACTCTAATGGATGCATTTTACGTCCGATTTGGACCACATTTTTGACAGGAAATACATGTATATAGGTGTGCGCACTCTAACGGACGCATTTTATGTCCGATTTGGTCCATATTTGGTACACAGGTTGGTTTTCTAAGACACTTGGACGAGTTCGTTGGCCAAAAAAATTTACCGGAAGTACATCAAATTTGTGACCATTGTATAAAAAATTTACCGGAAGTAGACCAAATTTTTGACCGAAAGTAAAAAATTTTTGAGATTTTTCGTACTGGAATTTTTTTTTTAACCCTCCAAGTGGCATGGTTAAAGCTAAAATTGAAAAGCCTGTTTTTAGCGTTTTGCAAGCATATTTTTAAAAATTCGCCAAAAATAGTAAATGAACCCCAATCCAAAAGTGTTCCATAGCTTTTTTATAGAAGAAACTTCAAAGAATTCAAATATGCCACTAAAAATTAGTTTCTTTTGAAATTGTAAAAGTTATTAGCTTAGAAAGCAAAAAAGTTTTAGTAACGGAAGGAAAAAAAACAACTTTATGCCTACATAAAAAATAGTAAAACATTTTTGTAATTTTTTTCAAAATACACAAAAGTTTTATAATTTAGTTCTAAATAGAAATATGTAAAAATATATTTCAATATCACAATTGTTTAGTTCAAAATAACACTTTGAATGTTTTTACTACATAACCTGAAAATCAGACTAAGTTCAAAGTGAGTAGGCCTAAAAATTTTTTACTTCAAACAATGTTTTTTTTATACCAAAAATCCGAGAATGAAATGTAGAATCGAATAGCATTCTACCCAGTTTCAAATAACTTTACATTTTGTAGTGAAAAATCAAAATATCAAAGCGGCAATTTAACCTAAAACCTTATTTCTAGGCTATGTTATTTCTCAACTTACCGTTTTATTAGAACACTGTTATAAGTCTAATTTCACTCAAACACAATCTACACTTATTTATTTATAACTAAAACACAATATAACACTATTTTATAAACTATAAACACTTTCAATTCTCTAAAATATCAAGACGAATAAAACTTACAAGTGAACACTTTGAGATCAGAGTGTAAAATGGTTAGACCGCTTCGTTTAGATTATGTCTGTGCCAACTAAATTTCACGTAAATTATTTGAACTGAACATAGAATAAACGTTGGAGTTTTTTCTTTAAAACAGTATATTAAACATCTTATGAATAAATCGATTTCTGAAAGTAAAAATCGATTTACAAAATGCTTCCTTATTGGCCCAATCTTAGACCAATAACAAGCCTTTATTCTAAATTCTAGACTCATAACCATAATCTAGTCACAGATGATTTAAAAATACCACTTGAAAGATAAAAGTCTAATGAATCCAATGCTGTGATGATCTTTGTGACAATTGACAACTGTGAGGAGTTGCAGGCCGTTCAAAATGATGAAGTTTTACGTTCTTTAACATCGCGATGTCGCACGGAAAACAGCTGTTTGACATTCTACAATTTTGAAACGATGATTACGTATGTAAATATACGTTTTACAAAAATGTTTTAAATACAAAAATTAAAGTTTAATTCATTTTCTTTCCAATGGTGCCAGTTTTATTATGATTGGCAAATTCTAAGTGAACTAAATAATCGAAAATTCAAATGTATGCAAATTCTCGCTAATTGTCGAAATAGCTGCATCTTGCGCCTGAGAGAACGTCACTTTGGGCAGTCTGCCACTGGGAGGGTTAAGTTTTCTTTAAAAAAATAGACATACGAAATAATTCTGCACATTTTGTTTTTTTACGCGACCTTATAGCCCATCTGGTTCCATGCTGGTACATGCTGGTACATGCTGGCAGCAACTTCGTGAGTAGATCAATTTCCCAAATAGTTGTTTGGAACCCTAAAACATATATAAATTTAATTTTGGAAATTCGCTCAACTCATGCCAGGGGTTCAGCTGCGTGGTCGAATTATTAATTAGTCTCATCACGCTTAGCGTGAAGTAACTATGTAGCAATTTTTTGTATATAACCACGCAGCATATTCTATGTAACTTCTCCGGGTTAAAAACAATAAACACGTAAAATACCGTAAAAGTACGAGAATTAAATCCACGGCTTTTACCGTGGTGACAGATGGCAATATATTTGGTACATGGTAGCAGCACCTTCGTGAGTAGATCAATTTCCCAAATAGTTGTTTGAAACCCAAAAACATATATAAATTTTATTTTGGAAATTCGCTCAACTCACGTCAGCGGTTCAGCTGCGTGGTCGAATTATTGTTAATTGGACTTTAGTTTTTCATTTGGTAATACAGTAGATGCCTTTTTTCACACCTTTGACTACGTCTTCATTGATTTCACCAGTTTACCATACGTTTCCCTCTCAATTTTTGACAGAGTCCGTGTTATCTACATTACCTGCGGCTCTTTAGTATTAGAAGAATTTGAGATTCATACGGCGGTAAAAATGGAACCGCATAATGTCCTAATTGATAAATTGTCTTTTAATTACAACATAATATTTGACACTGCCTTAAAAATATTGAATGATTTTGCAAGGGAGGGAGGAATGTCATCGACCTTTGGAGTGGATCCTTATTGAAAGTTTTGACTATCCAATTGGGGGAGCTTTCCACAATGAAATCAGTTCTGTTAAAGATAATGTATTTGGCTTTGATGACATTAGAAATTTTAGTGATTCTAATTCTAGCAAATAAAGAAAGGTTTACATAAATGTTATAAAAATTAATTTTCCATTAACCCTTAGGTAAATAAGTTGTGTAAGTTGACTAAAAATTTTCATAATAAGTAACTACTAAATGAAGCACTTATTTTGTCCAAGAGTATATTTTATAATTTCCATTATGCCTTGTGACTGCTTTGATAACAATGTTTATATCAGCATCAGTATATTCGACCTTAGACGTTACAAACGGTCTTATTCATGAGCTATTAACATTTTCAAAAAAATCTGGCAGAAAAAATGTTTTGTTCTTTTATGTCAAAATATGTTATGAATGGGATACACCAAAAACTATTTGTTAATCCTAGAACCGGCGGCTTTAACGAAAATTGATTTTTTGGCGTGTGCAAGCATTTTTTTTTTAAATTCGCCAAAAATAGTAAATGAACCCTAATCCAAGTGTTTCATAGCTTTCTTGTAGAGAAAGGTTCAAAGAATTTATATAATGCCAGTAAAAAAATTATAGATGTAAAACGTACAAATTTATTAGCTCAAGAAACAAAACATGTTCAGTTACGAAAAATAAAAGTTCAACTTTAGGTCTACATAAAAAGTAATAAACATTTTTTGTAATTTTTTCCATAAATGTAAAAAAGTTTTGTAATTTAGTTCTAAATAGAACTGTATAAAAACCTTTATCAATTTCAAATTTTTTATTTTGAAAACACCAGTTTTTATGTTTCAACTACAAGGATGCTAACAAAACTAGGCCTGGTTTGAAACGTAATTTAGGAATATTTTCTTTGCGCAAAAATGAAATATTATTATAACAAAGTGTAGAGAATAAATCAAAGAATTGAACTGTATACTTGTAAATTATTATTTCATAAAAGTATTTGAGTTAGCTTTACTTGAATCACAAAATCAGATGAAACAAATGAAACCTCATGCGGACAAAGGAAATTCAAAAAATTACCGTTAAAACAGATGTGCTTTGCGAACTCAAGCGGTAGTATGAATTCTGCGCAAGTCTGTATTTTCAACTGCTGTTTGAATAACATCTAAAAAGTCAAATGTAGTTTGCTTTACATCAAACGAAAGATTGAACTTTGGTCTATAAATAGATTTAAAAAAGTCTTTTGAAATAATTTGAATTATAAAAGATATCTCGAACGCACGCTGTGCTGTTTTATTGGTTGAAATCTGCCCAATTGCAAAGGTTTACAGACAATTCCATATCTTTGGAACTATGCAAGTGACTTTTGATTAAATGGCAGTTTTAGAAAGTTAAAATCTAAACGAGTCCAAAGGTATCTCTACATTATTCTCAAAATATCCCGGTCGAGCGCAATTCAGCCTTAGAGAAGTGACAAAATAGAGCATAATGCAATGTATTTTATACGCGGCAAAACGTTTACAGAAAACTAAAATTTTAAAACGATGATTACTTAAATATGTAAATATACGTTTTAGAAAGAAATATTAAATACAAAAATTAAAGTTTGAAACATTCATTTTGTTTCCAATGGTGTTTGTCTTTTTGAGATTGGAAGATTTTTAGTGGGTCAAATATTCAATACAATCACGCGTTACAAATGTGTTGTCATGATCGCATGTTTCGTGTGATCTGCCGGTTCCAGGGTTAAAGGTAGTTATTTTCTATTTGTTAAATTTCTGTTTTACCAAATGTTACAATTAACTTCCCAAACATACACACCATAATTATAAGGATATCCAACCAGTTCCAAAATGATTTGAAGTAGAAGAATTTGAAGTAGATGATTTCATACAACTCTTCAAACATATAATAGGCCACAAAAGCTACAAAAATTGCTTGGAATATCAACAACACATATTCCCAGTAGCCAAGGCGCTGTATTAATCTCACTGCTTTAATATTATAGGAAGGTAGGACGCCTCCAGTTGGCAAAAGCTCTAAAGCCAACCTAAACAAAAATTTGACAAATTTAAATAGTAAAAATACATATTGAGCACAATTTTATTTTTTCACATGTAAACCTAAATATTTCACTGAAAAATGGTAATGCCAAATATTGATTTATATCGTTCGTGAGAGTAACCAATCACATAGCGAATACGTTTTCAAATATGGTACATACACCAATGCATATTTTATGCTCTTTTCCATATTTTATTATTGCCGCCTAGTGGCAGGTATTAGTGCTAGTGTCGGGTGTCGAAAAGTGGAAGATGCATTGTGGTTTTGAGTTTTTTCCAAAGACTCTATTTAGTACATTTGAACTTTTGATGTGAATTAAGGCTATGTGTTGTTACTACTTCTTATTTCTTGATTTGTATTTCTTTGTTGTTGTTTATTTTTTGTTTTATATAGCAGTAAAGCAATTAAATTTAAAATATTTATGGATTTATCTTTTTTATATCTTTTTATGCCAACCTCAGTCATATAGGCCTACCAATTTACATATATTTTTAAGGGGACAAGTAATGAAGGTTTTAAATTTTTAACAGACCTCCATATAGTAATGTACAAATAACAGTGTAATGTACTGATTGAATATTTAAAGAAATAATTCTAACTAATCCATTTCAGTGTTTCCCTAATGTCTGAAGAGCTTTTGTCTCATTTTTGCCAAAAACTCTTCATTTGAAGAACTACAAAATAACATGTTAAAATTATAAATATGTTTAGGCGGCCATTTCTGTAAGAGTCAACCGGTACCACTTTATTTATCTCGTTTTTCTCCGCTTACCGATCTCTTTAAATTGAATAGTCACAAAGAGGGTTTGTATATAACAATTTTGAGTTGCCCTTCAAACTACTTATTTTGGATGAAGGGTGAAAATTGACCACCATGGCAAAGAGTACTTCAAGTGATCATATAAACGTTTCCCAAAGGGCGTTCGTATATTTTTACTCATTCGAAAGTGTGTTTGGGTGGGGGGGGGGGGGGGTTAGTATGAGATTGTAATGATATTACCAATGCAACCTTACCTAGCCAAAGAACTTAGATAACCCAAATAGATTAATGTAAATAATTATTACTAATATTACAATATCATACTAAAGAACGACAGTTTCCAAAGTAACTACAGTAGACTCACAAAAATCCGGAGTAATGGGGCGGATGGCCGATCCGGATTCCGAAAAATCTGGATTTCCCGGAGTCGGGCATAAGTCGGGGATAAGAGCGATGGAAAGCCGCACATACTATCGCCGCCGCACAGTGCCGGTACCCAACGATACTTTAACACTCTGGCACAAGGTACTGTTATGTACATAATACAGTACTGGACTGCAATTAAGTAAAACACAGAAATGAAAAAATTAAGTTTGTGAACAGTATTGAACGGTTTTAATAAAAAAGAATCTAAGTTACTGTTCCAAACACTTTAAATAAACATAAGAAACACAGTACGTAAAAACAACACTACAAGTTTGAAATTTATTTATAAAACATAAGGAATGAAAATTTAATCCAAGAGATTTATTGCAGCTAATTAAAAATAGAACGTACAACTAACATAACTAACACATTCCCACGGAAACTTCCATTGCCTTGTGAATCATAAACGACGTCAATTTCGTCGAAACAAGGAGCGCTCGAAGGTACAAAATACATGTAATTTATTCTATGCAGAGTAATAGCAAGGGTTTTACCGATTTTTTATTAAAAAAATATATATTCCCGATAGCGGTCCGGATTTTCTGGAGTCCAGATTTTCAAGATCCGGATTTATGAGAGTCTACTGTAGTTATTATTAATATTACAATAACATACTAAAGAACAACAGTTTCCAAAGTAACTATTGAAATTAATTTAGACAAAACGTCTTACTAAAAACCTTTATTTCCATTTCATGTTTTCTTTCATAAAATAAATTTTCTGTGTTTCGATTTCATACAGTTTTATTATTACCAGCACTAAACTCAAGGTATTAAAGTGCTCTATAATTAATTGACAATCAAAAACTTTATCCACACTTGTAATTTTAAATACTTAACCAAGATTATAACTTTTTTTTTTAATTCTTTTAAACCTTTTATTAATCTATAACAAATGGCCTACTCTGATTTGTCTTATAATTTTATTGTACTCAAATTCCATTCCCTGTACTCCAAAATAATAAATTGTTTATAGATGCTAAAACTAGTTTTGGATATTTTGTCTATATATATAATTTTGTAAGCCGAATTGAGAGAAAGAGTGTAGAAGCTTGGAAGGTCGTACAAAGCTGGGAAATGGCTCAAATTAAAGGTATTGACATAAAGGAGTGGGGAAAATATAGGTTTTTCTCAATCAATTACAACATTTATAGGGTTTTGAGGAACTAAAAGTTACCAAAAATCTCCATAAGAAATACATTGCAATGAAAAACAGCTGAGTATGATTTATGTGGCACGACCCCCGTCTAGTTCACCCCTGCGGCTCCCTGACGATGGTGCGACTCCCTTATTGGGCTGTGCATTCGGTCCTCTTGCGGACGTACGTGCGTTGTCAGGATGGATCGTGGGTGAGAAGGTTCTTCAATAAGGTGACGAAAGACAGTTTCACTTCAAATCGTTTATTTAAAGTAAAACAATCTATTCCTCTGCTGGTCCGGACTTATAACTAAACTAAACTAAGGTAAAGGCAAGCGAGTCTACATGATGTGATCTGGAGTCTTCTCCAGACCATTGTTACTAACAGACTGATTTAGGCTTGAACATTTAGCTTCAAGCTGGCTCCCCCCCTCCTTTAACTATAAAGTGTGATGTCAACTATTGTAAGAATGCAAGTTATTATTTAGCACAACCACTGTCAACATAGATCCAGTGGTCATTGTCATATAAGTTGGTGGGTACCCGTCACACACCCCCCACTTCATCAGAGTCGGTCCCTTCGACTCTCAATTTTTCACCATTTACCTACTTTTGTACGAGTACACCAGCTGAAGCTCCACTGCTAAACCAAGCCTGTCTGGGGTTAGTTTTCCTCATTAAATACGTTTCTAAAATTTAATAACATTCTTGTAAACTCTAATCTTTCCTGTTCCGGTAAATGGTTTAACTTATGCTGAGTATCCGATTCTAATTTGGAATCTCTATAGTTATAATTTCCATTAATTTGTTCTGAAAACATAACTACTTTAAATGATCCGTCCATTGTTATTATATCCATGTTTAATCTTGCTAGTAGAGTTCCCTTTTTCAAGCTTACTTCATCTTCAGATATGTTTATTATTTTTGCAAAATACATTTTAGCTTTATTCAAGTGTGTTAAAGTTCTGGCGCACAAAATGTTAAATGGTGGGTTTTCAATTGGTTCTATCAAAGCATCACAACGTAACAATTCTGTAGTGTCTTTAGGTTTTATTTTCTGGTTTTATAATCTGTTTTTATTTTCCCTTGGAATTTTGGTAATTTAGAAGCTTTTTCCTTTACAATTGTATCTAATTTACTATCTTGGTCTTCTGTAATTGTGTACAAACTAGTTTCTACTTTCCGAAATCCCATCATTGTTAATTTATTTTTATTTATTGTAACAGTATTTTCATTTAAATCAATTATTACCTTATTAGACTTTAAAATGTCATTTCCTAAAATTGCAGCGTATTCCAGCGGTATTTACAAATGTGAAATTTAACTTTAATAAAATTATCTTCATTATAAAAAACTTCTGTCACTTGTGTGCCTATGACGTACAAACTATTTTCTGTCACCCCTGCTCCCATAATTTCATCATTCTTTAAAATGTCTGTAGCTACATCCTGGTTTACAAGGCTTATTTCTGCTCCCGTGTCTATTAAAGCTCTACCACATTTACCGTTAATTTTTGCCATTGATACATCATTGTTTTTATAAATCCCTTCTGTCCTATTTATAGGTACAAATTTTAAATTTTCGTTTCCTATATTATCTTGTAATTCCAACTTATTCTGCTGTTCATTTGCCCTGTAATAACCCCTGTCTTGATTGCTTATTCTTGAAAAATTGTCTCCCATGTCTTGAAATCTTACATTATTATATTTGTTAAACATTGGTGGCCTATTGTATTGACTCTGCGAGTAATGTCCCCTAGAAATTCCATTTCTGTTAAACATATTCCCCCTACTGGTTTTATAGTTCTGGTGACTACTTTTTGGTTGAACATATTGGTTTTGTGATGGTGATTGAACAAA
The DNA here is from genome assembly GCA_018207615.1 of Philaenus spumarius. Classification (NCBI taxonomy): domain Eukaryota; kingdom Metazoa; phylum Arthropoda; class Insecta; order Hemiptera; family Aphrophoridae; genus Philaenus; species Philaenus spumarius. The sequence goes on along the minus strand of JAGFPH010001522.1, from coordinate 31,709 downwards.
ACGCGGCGCTTGTCATGTACCTTGATACCATCTTATTGGACTGAAACCCTTATGGTTATTTCTCTAATTGAGGAACCCATCCACCGCCTACATCCTGACTTCACCTGTACGTCCGCACGAGGACCGAAAGGTACCACCCGACCAGGGAAAACGCCGCTACCAGGAGCCCGGAATAGGTGAGCCGGACCAGAGGAAGCAGGCACCGTGACATTTGTAAACAAACAAATATTTTAAGGTTATGTATATAGGTTTTTAATTTGTATTTAAAAAATAAAATTACTATCAAAATATTAAAATTTGTTTCAATATTAATTAATAGGGGCATTTACCCCTACAAGCTACTAGTTTCAATATAATTGTTAATAGAAGTAGGCTACTGCGTATTAACAAAAAGGCTCCCCAAAAAGGCCTATGAAAATATACTGTTGCAAATTGCAAATTTTGTGTTATAAATTAATTTCACAAATTAGGTAATAAAAGGTTATTAAAATAATATTTTTTTTAAGCAGAAAAAGTTTATGTTATTCAAAAACTTTTATAGAAAACAACCATAACATTAACATTTTTGTTTCTACCACATGTATTTATGCATTATATTTGGATATCAGAAATAGAATATAGTGTGGAAGGTCACAGCAAAATTGCCACCAAAAATGTGTTTCTCCGGGAGTAACAGGTATCTAATCAGACTGTTATGAGTGATGTTCTACAAGGGGAAGTCACGGTGTTTGATGGGCTAGTAGGTTTTAAAGGTAAAATCATAGGGTTGTTAAAGTGTTAAAATACTTACCGGACGAAACAGAAGTAGTTAACGTTGGCATTGTACAGTGCAAAGTCTAAAATGATAAGCCGTGTCGCTTTATCTATCCACTCATTTCGTTTCAAAATATTCAGAGTATAGGTGCTGATATCATTCGTCAAATTAAAGTCCATAAAATAACCACCTCCATCATATGTGGACAGATGTCCTGAGAATGCATGTGAGAACAATGTATCTTGACTGCTGTATATCCATCTATGTTTAACAGTAAAAGTACGTATAGATTACATCTAATCCCTCGAATTCATCCTTTCAAAAAGCTGATATTCTTAGCTTATAAATAAATATTGAGCTTGACTTGTGAGAAGATATACTTGATAGAATACACTTTGAACACAAAATCCCACAACTAATACGTTTATTAACTCAAACGCGTTTCAACGACAAAGTCGCCATCTTCAGCGATGCACGAGCTACAATAGTCAAACTATAACTAACCTAACAGTGTTTCATGTCCCGTATTTATACAGAATTCAAAGGGGCGTGGCTTAAGGCTACCTTACATTAGTAAGGCGTTAACAATTGCCTCGTGTTATTAACTAGCCTAACATTAACTATATAACTGAACAAGTTACTAACCTAATAATAATCTCAAACAATACATTATTTTTATATTAATATTGAATTTTTTATGAATCCTAATTCATTATTTACAATTATTTTACTATGTTTGTTAATACAAAAAGTTTCCCAAGCATCTGTTGTGTTAATTTTAGTTACATTTTTCAATAATACAGAGTTTTCTATTTTAAAATGATGGTTCTCGTCTAAACAATATTTAGCCATAGCAGATTTATCTGGCCTATTGTACTTTATATGAGAAAAGTATTCTTTAATTCTTGTCTTCGCGCTTTTTTTTTTTTTTTTTTTGGTTTGTCCAGTTCTTGAATTTTATCTTTAGGATTTCCTAACGATTTTTTAACAATATGAGACAATAAAGGTGGAGCAAACATTGTTTTGACCCATCGTTGTTGGAGTTTGTTGCTGTCCAATGGTCCTTAACTTGAGAATGGCTGAATAGCCGAAAAGGCCGTCGTTGGACGTGTAAAATTGGACTATTGGATGGTAAGTTCAACAAGTTTACTTAACCCTTTGATGACCGACGGTACTTTTAAGTACCACCCAATTCAACTGTCTTTATAAAAGGTAACAGTGGCTTTATCTACAAGTTGAGGCCTGGAGGTACTTTAGAGTACCATTGCGGTTCTGTAAAACATCAGGTCTACACCTAGTTTCAACAAATGCCACCAGAAAGCAGGACTTGCTTAGCTAGTGCTTGCTTTCAATTGACAATTTATATGGTGTGATTTTCACATTTTTTTTAAAAACATGTTCTAGTCTTTCATTTGTCAGTATTTTTTATTAAAAGGGTAGCATATTGCTTTAAATTAAAAACCCGTAAGCAGCACTGCCGCATTACTATAGCCGAATTTTCTTATCAGGGAATACCTAGTATTATATAATGAGAGATTCCTATGCATTTTGTTCCTTGTTGCGGAAATTGTTCCAAATATATCTTTGCACAGGATTATAGTAAATTTAATTGTCTTTCGAATGATATAGGTCACAAATTGCACTTGGGTTTATGAGTGGGAGAAATTGTGTAATTACCTTACATTGATAATACAAAAAACATTTATCAGGAGATTTCTATCAGTTTTGTTCTTTGTTCCGGGGATGGTACCTGAATTACCTTTGCACAGGATTGTAGTAAATTTAAGTACCTTTCGAACAATATAACTCAAAAATTGCACCGGGCTTATGAGTGGGAGAAATTGAGCAAAAACTTTACACAGATATAGTGAAGAAATCATTTATCAGGAGCTTCCTATCAATTTTGTTCTTTGTTCCGGGGACTGTACCTGAATTACCTTTGCACAGGATTGTATTAAATATAATTACCCTTCGAACGATATAGCACAAAAACTGCACACGGGAAAGAGTGGGAGAACTGTTCTCATAAGAGTGGGAGAAATTGTGCAAAAATCTTACACTGATAGTGACAAAATCATTTGTTTGGAGCTTCGTATCAATTTTGTTCTTTGTTCCGGCGACTGTACCTGAATTACCTTTGCACAGGATTGTAGTAAACTTAATTACCTTTAGACCGATATAGCTCAAAATTGGACATGGGCTTATGAGTGGGAGAAATTGAGCAAAAACCTTACACGGATAGTGAAAAAATCATTTAGCTTCATATCAATTTATTTCCTTGTTCCGAGGACTTTACCTGAATAACTTTTACACAGGATTGTAGTAACTTTAATTACCTTTCGAACGATATAGCTCAATAATTGCACACGGGCTTATGAGTGGGAAAAATTGAGCTAAAACTGTCATGGATAATAACAAAATCATTTATTTGGAGCTTACTATCAATTTTGTTCCTTGTTCCGGGGACTGTACCTTAATTACTTTTGCCCAGGATTGTAGTAAATTTAATTACCTTTTGAACGATATAGCTCAAAAACTGCACACAGGCTTATGAAAGGGAGAAATTGAGCAAAAACCTCACACGGATAATGAAAAAAATCATTTATTATATAGGAGATTCCTATTAATTTTGTTCCTTGTTCCGGGGACTGTACCTGAATTACTTTTGTTCAGGATTATAGTAACTTTAATTACATTTCGAAAGATGTAGCTCAAAAATTGCACACGGGCTTATGAGTGGGATAAATTGAGCAAAAACATTACACGGATAATGAAAAAATCATTTATCAGGAGCTTCCTATCAATTTTGTTTTTAGTTCCAGGGACTGTACCTGAATTACCTTTGCAACAGATTGTATTAAATTTAATTACCTTTCGAACGATATAGCTCAAAAACTGCACACGGGCTTATGAGTAAGGGAAATTGTGCAAAAACCTTACACGGATAGTGAAAAAAATCATTTATTTGGTAATTCTTATCAATTTTGCTCTTTGTTCCGGGTACTGTACCTGAATTACCTTTGCACATAATTGTAGTAAACTTAATTACCTTTCGACCGATATAGCTCAAAATTGGACACGGGCTTATGAGTGGGAGAAATTGAGCAAAAACCTTACACGGACAATGAAAAAATCTTTTATCGGGAGTTTTCTATCAATTTTGTTCCTTGTTCAGGGGGCTGTACCTGAAATACCTTTGCACAGGATTGTAGTAAATTTAATTACCTTTCAAACGATATAGCTCAAAAATTGCACACGGGCTTATGAGTGGGAGAAATTGTGCAAAAACATTACACGGATAATGAAAAAATCATTTATCGGGAGCTTTCTATCAATTTTGTTCTTTGTTCCAGGGACTGTACCTGAATTACCTTTACAACAAGATTGAATTAAATTTAATTACCTTTCGAATGATATAGGTCAAAAACTGCACACGGGCTTATGAGTGGGGGAAATTGCGCAAAAACCTTACACGGATAGTGAAAAAATCATTTATTTGGATATTCTTATCAATTTTGTTCTTTGTTCCGGGTACTGTACCTGAATTACCTTTGCACATAACCGAGGACTTTACCTGAATAACTTTTGCACAGTATTGTAGTAACTTTAATTACCTTTCGAACGATATATCTCAAAAATTGCTCACGGGCTTATGAGTGGGAGAAATTCTGCAAAAACCTGACATGGATAATTAAAAAATAATTTATCGGGAGTTTCCTATCAATTTTGTTCCTTGTTCCGGGGACTGTACCTGAATTACTTTTGCACAGGATTGTAGTAAATTTAATTTCCTTTTGAACTATATAGCTAAATAAGTCACAATATGTACTCGGGCTTATGATTGGGCGAAAATGCGCAATTATCGTACACGAATAGTGAAAAAGTCAATTATTGGGACCTTTATATGAATTTTGTTCCTTGTTCTGGAAGGTGTACCAAAAACACCTTTATACAGGATTATAGTACACTTAATTGCTGTTCGAATCGTATAACTCACAATATGTACTCGGGCTTATAAGTGGGCGAAAATACGCAATTAACTTACACGAATAGTGAAAAAGTCGATTTTTGGGACTTTTATATGAGTTTTGTTCCTTGTTCCGGGAGGTGTACCTAAAACACCTTTACACAGGATTATAGTAAATTTAATTTTCTTTTGAATGGTATAACTCACAATATGTACTCGGGCTTATGAGTGGGCTAAAATGCGCAATTAACGTACAAGAATAGTGAAAAAGTCAATTATCGGGATCTTTATATGAGTTTTGTTCCTTGTTCCGGGAGGTGTACCTAAAACACCTTTACACAGGATTATTGTACATTTAATAAAATTGTCTTTTGAATGGTAAAACTCACAATATGTACTCGGGCTTATGATTGGGCGAAAATGTGCAATTATCGTACACGAATAGTGAAAAATTTGATTTTTGGGACTTTTATATGAGTTTTGTTCCTTGTTCCGGGAGGTGTACCTAAAACACCTTTACACAGGATTATAGTAAATTTAATTGTCTTTTGAATGGTATAACTCACAATATGTACTCGGGCTTATGAGTGGGCGAAAATGCGCAATTAACGTACAAAAATAGCGAAAAAGTCGATTATTGGGATCTTTATATGAGTTTTGTTCCTTGTTCCAGGAGGTGTACCTAAAACACCTTTACACAAGGTTATAGTAAATTTAATTGCCTTTCGACTCATATAACTCTCAAATTGAACTTGGGCTTATGAGAGGGAGATATCATGCAATTTTCTCGCTCTAACTTTGCCATTTTGGGTTTACTACAAATAGGCCGCCATTTTGTTTCAATTCGAAAAATAAAAATATATGTACCTTTCAAATCCTACAAGGACCCTTTCACAAAAAATTCATCATTTTTGAAGCATATTTACTACCTTTTAGCAAGGTTGTTAAAAAACTACCCCTCAAATTCCTACCCAAAAACGAAAAAACTGTATAACTCCGCCATTTTGAAACGGATCAAAAAACAAAAAAAGTACCTTTTGAAGAATCGCACTAAGGCCATTTGACCAAAAAATCAGAAATTTTGAAGCATTTTTACTACCCCTTAAAAATCCGGGAATAAAACATATATATATATATATATATAAAGTAATGATTTTTGGGTATGGTCTCCAAATGGTCTGAAACGGATAGAAACCAAATTTTAGCCTTCTCCGACCAACCGTTTTCAAGTTGGGTCGAGTGTAATAGCTCTTATTTTCTTCGAAAATTCGGCTAATTACTTAACTTAATAAGAACTGATCTAAGTTATTATTATAAACCTCTCACGAATACAAATTATACAGATTCTAACTTAAGAGCAACCAAGCAAACTTCTATAACCACTCCTAGATGGTGCTGATAAACTATCTTTTACTTTACACGTAATATTTATGCCGACAGTAAAGTAACTGAAGTTTTGTTAATTTGTCAGTTTTCTTTAATCAAGCCTTAACCTAGTGGATAACGTTGCGTCTTCCTGATCAGAAGATGCTGGGGAGACCAGATATCTAATCATATCTGTGGTTTGAGGGTAGGAGGGAGGAAATAAAGCAAACGGTGGTTGGCTCGCTTCCAAGCTGACAGGATATGACTAGATATCTGGTCACCGGCTGGGGCTGTTTTGCATAATTTTACTAAGGTATTTATATATGTATATATATTTACTAAAAAAACAGTAAAAAAATGTTTTTTACTAAACAACCTTAGTTAATCACAGAAATAAAGAAATATATAGTTTTTTCTAATTTTCATTTTTTGGTCCTCAAAGGGTTAATAAATAATAGTTGGTATGGCAAACATAAGCAATAATTAAAATTAATGTTTTCGTTACAAAAATTGATTAAAAAAAACTTTCATCTGACAGTTCCTAATGAAAGGCGTCATCAGTCTGTTTAACTAACATGACAACTGTTAGTTAGATGGTTTACATTATATATGCAAGTGTAATCTATCAAGCAAATCAAACAAATAAATTAAATCAATTCAACATAAAGCGTTATAAACTGTTGTTTATAAACCAATGTAACTAACTGAATTAAATCAGAGTATTAAATCAGGTAAGTTAACTTGCAAAATGTTTGCACGGGTCATCTAGAATTATATATTTATAATATTACCAAAAAGGTTTAAACTTCTACCGTGTGGTCATAAGCACACCATTCTTTCTTTTTATTCTGTATCTAGCAATACTTTGTTTTGCTTGTTGTACCTTAAACAGTGGAAATATTATTATGATTGTAAAAGGTGATAACCACTTACGCAGTTGTATTTGCAGGGCCATAAGGTTTTGTGTCTTTTGCACTTTCCGAATATACTGCATAACATGAGTGAAACATGCCCTCAAACTCATCTAGTATTTTACAAGAGTCCTCCCTAACTCTGACCTTAAAAAGAGGAAAAATAAAGTTAAAACAATAATTATTTATATAATTTTAAACACCAGTGTTTGATAAAAACATAAAACTAGCCTATACCCAACATTTTAGAGAGTAAAACTAAAATAGTCCAGTTCCTTACAACGTAACTGTCTAAAGGTTTCTCACTTTGCGAGCAAATACATACAACAACAATTGCGCCAAACACATGGCAATGGCACTACTGGATTTGGCACATTGAGACCGGCTTAGATGCAATATATGCGTTTCCTAGTTATCATTGAGCGCAGTGGTGGATCCAGGACCTCATCTGGGAGGGGGCAATACTTCCCAGGTATGCAAAATAACTGGTAGGTTTGGGGGGAGGAGGGGGGTTCCCAAAAAATATAAAAAATGTTAACGCAAAACGTTGAATTTGAATGGAAATATTTTCGTTGTCAACAATGTTTTACTTGTTAAATTCTTTATTTTTTTATTTACTGATGTCTAAAAACTTTGGTTAGGCATCGGCCTTCGTACTACGCACTTTTGATTGTTTGCTTGAGATCTTACTCTCGCTTGTATTAAATGTGTCAAAATATTACACCTTCTACGAAAAAATATTACTTTTTGTGGCGACCTCTAATGAGTGAAGCTCTGATTTTGGGACATAAGCTCCGAAACGATGAAGAACAAGAAAATAGAAGTCACAGATGATGTGACATTGTAACTTATCACTTAGGCCTATAACCATATTGTGAGTGAGAACAATATTTGTTCACCGTACAATACTTTTGACTTCGATGAAATTCAACAAATCTATTTCGGATTTCAATTGTATTCACAAATTAAAACGTGCGTAGGCCTACACGCCTATAATATAATATGTTTATTTATTCTACTTGCGGAATTATCGGAGGTTAGATTTTTAGTGATTTTATTATTTGTTACTAACTGTCATTGTTCATTATTAACTTTTTAATAGTTTTAATTTAGAATTACGTAAAGTAAATGCTGAACTAACAAAATAATTTTTTATTTGGACAAAAATTTAAAAATAAAACTCGTTCTTAATTTGATTAAGGTACGTAAATATAGGTATATCGCCTATATATATATATACGTGAACAACTGTGTCAGAATAAAGAGGAAGCTTACCTGTTGATGTCTTGTGGTGTTTTTTTTATAAAAAGATGTTAGTTTTGAAGTTCGTTTCATATTAGTTCAAAACTATATCCCAATAAAATATCAAACAAAAAATACAACTAAAATACACCAACAAATTAGAAAACTTGATCTGTTTTTGTAGTAAACAACTAGCCAAAAGAGCTAAGAAAATCATAGATTAAAAATTTTACTATATAAGTTACTTAAGCCGAAAAAGAAGCAAGACGCGACGTGCGCAATTCATAGTCAGAACGGTGGACCCAACCGATTCAACTTCAATAAGCAAGAAACAAACTAGGAAATCGATTGCTTTCCCGATCAATTTTTCTATGCGTTAATTTCACGTTTTTCCTGTAGAAATCAGACTGTAATAAGACACGTAACATTTTTGTTTCGGAGTTCGGGAGGGGCAATTGCCCCCTGTGCCCCTCCCCTGGATCCGCACCTGATTGAACGATTCATTTATTTGCTTTAAATTCTTACCACAGTACTAATGTTTTTAAAGCTAATTAATTTGTTTAGTACTAATTAAATAAATGTTTAAGAAAAGGAAGAGAAGTCATAGAGCATTGGGTACAGGGCCGGTTATAGGGCGGGCGATAAATTTTGGGGAGCGATTATTTCCAATAAACACCTTATATTTTTAAAGTTACTCAATTTCTAATGTATTTAATTTTTCAAAAAGATTATTAAACACCTACGGTATACAGTTTGTCAATTTGAAATTTACTTCAATATGTATTCATTTAACTTTCTACAATGTTATTATTTTTCTACAAAAGCGCTACTGTTCAATAGCACTTTTATATGTTGCTTTTTTTAAAGTAAACTATTTTATCTGTTGAAGAAATAAATAAAGTTTATGTTTCTTTCATATCCAAGTCAATGTAATATAATTAAGCTTAATTACTTACTTTATTTCCGCCACGTGACTTTGTTCTCTCTTTTATATGACACGTTTCGGATTAGTCCATCATCAGACACTTATCACTCTTACGAGGTCGTCAAACATTACACAAAAAACACACAAACACAAACATTGAGTACATATTAAAAAACTTTTTATGAGTGGGATGCATCCCAGGGCTATAGAATACAAGGGCTAGACCAGTCCGCAAAGGAAAGCGTTCCCGTCCCTGCCTCTGTAATGACGTCACGTTGGTACCTGCTCCATTCCCAACGCTTCTCATAAGTATTCTCTGCTAAAATAATTTCAATTTTTTAGCAAAGCTGTAACATTTTTATGATGCGATCTTCTTTAGTTTTAGTACTGACACTACACAAAGCAATAAGTACACTGTAAACAATTAGTTTAAAGATTCTGTAAGAAGAAGACAGGGTAATAATAAAACTATCTAATTCGTAGGTAATAAACCTTTGTAGTGTACTAATGTTAGCATACTTTAAATTTAATTCTCCGAAACATTTCTGAAAACTAAACACGAAATTGAACACATTATTGAAATTAATTGTATTTATTACAATAAAATACTACAACTTGAATGTCATACTGCAGTTTAATAAAACATGTGTAATACTTATAAAATAAAAGATCATTTAATGTTTATGTTCATATTGCTTATGTATGCTATGGTGCTACATACTAATTAAAATTCTTTTACTGTTTTTTTGCTGATTTCGCCCATGATTGATTGATCAAGGCCAGCATGATAACTGATTCTACTGTCTATATGTATTTCATCAAAACTCAAAACACACGTCTTTTCCAATGACGTTAGATTTTCATTGTTTTTAGACATTAAACTCAATACATTGTGTAGAATACCTGGATTGCATTTAAACTTTGAGATCCACCTTTTCAAAGTAGTAGGCGAGGGAAGTGGTAGGCCTATTTTTCTCTTAAAAAGTCATAAGATTTTTGACTAATAGCCCTTAAAATGATACTTCTAGAAATATCGTCACTATTCCACTTAACTATTTTTTTGTTACTTGAAATAGCTTTTATTTGATTATTATTTTTGAAGCGTTTTAAAAAAAAGTGTGACATCTGTTTTGACACATTTCATTTTTTTTATTTACATAATGTTTGCTTAAGAACTTTTTTTAGTTTTTGACCTTAAAATTTTTTTAATTTTTTTTCACATGCTCTACGATTAGTTTTCTCGTTTATTAAATCATTTTTCAAAGAAGTAACTTCATTTAATAATTTATCAATGGTTTCTTTGTTTATTAAACAATTTGGGCACTCAAAATTATCCTCAGATAAGTTTGAACTATTACCAGAAGAATAGTTAACATTGTCACCTGAATAACATTCGCCAACTGGGATCTCACAAGCTTCAACTATTTTGAATTTTTTTGGACTGAGAGTATTTAAATGTTCTAGAGCACATTTCCTTACTGCTCTCTTTTCAAGCCTATCACCTCGTTTACTACTGGCACAAAAATCAATGTTTACATTACCTAAATTAAGGCTGGGAACTGCACCTTCTCGAAGTACTTTCCTCAAAGGAAGCCCGAGAAGTCTGTTTCTCAAATCGCCTTTGTACGAAGTTTCATCAAAATGATCACTGCACACTCTTGCATATTCAGTGTTTATTTTGTCACTCCGTTTACATTTGTTTACCCATAACGAACAAATAACAGAATCCTTTGGAGAACCATGATAAATCACTGTAGTAGTTTTCTTCGAACGATTTTTACAAGTAGCCACTGAACATATAGGCATTGCTTTAACATTTACCTGAACTGGACAAAGGTCTTTAAACAAATGACAACGGAGAATATATTATGTTATGTCAATATTTATTGTTTAAGAGGGAAGAATTGAGAGGAAAGTTTTGGCGGAAATGCATGAGAACTAAGGCGAACTGTGCTTACAAGGCGTGTCTTGGTACCAGTATGACGTCACATAGGAGGGGGGGCAAGAGGAAGGTTGGAACAGTCGGCGAGCGTCAACATCAAAGGAGTGACCCAGCCCTTGTATTCTATAGCCCTGGATGCATCCTGTATGGTGGTCCAAGGAAAACTGTCATTACAAGGTTAAGTAACCATGCGGTGACGTTTGCTAGTAAGCCCGTTGACTTGTATACTGATAGCCGTGTCGTACAAAGTGTTCGAGGAGAATTGCAGATGGTCGTTCATGACTTGATTTACATTGTTTTTAAAGGCTTTGTATATTTCATACTCCTCATAGCATACATAATTTTGCCTTTTTTGCATGTATTCAATTGTATCAAATTCGTTTCAAAGTCAGTATAGCCATGGTTTTTGTTTATCAGGTGGCGTGCATAATTTGATTTATTGCCATATATGTTCTTTTTGGGTAAATGTTCTTTGAACCTCTGATGGAACGCTCTTCCTGTTTGCCCTATATAGAACGAATCACATTCATCGCAAATTAGTTTGTAAATCCCAGTTTTATATTTTAAATCTTTTTTTGGTTTTTGACTGAGAAGTTTTTGGATGTTGTTGGTTTGGAAAGCTGTAGTAATGTTTAATTTTCTGAAATTTTTTGAAACTTTATTTGGTAGTATGTGTCTGTACTCACAGGCTGTGTAGGTGGGTTTTTTTACCAGGTTTTAAAGATTTACTGTTTTTATTCTGTTTTTTATTTAATAAGGTGTTTATCATAGATGTCTTATAACCGTTGGCCGTGGCAATATATTTGATAGTATTCAGCTCCTACAAGTAATCTTCCTGTCCGAGAGGTATTGTAATGAGCCTATGTAACATACTGTTGTAGGTGGCTGTTTCTTGAGATGTGGGGGTGGTGCAATGTGGAATGTACAGTGATGTCTGTGATTGTAGGTTTCCTGTACATTTTAAATTGGAATTTGTCTTTATGCTTTATTACAGTTAAGTCCAGGAAATTTAGTTTTGCATCCATTTCTTTTTCACATGTGAATTTCATATAACAGTTAATACTGTTCATATAGTTTGTTAGATTTTCTATCTGTCTACTGGTACCATTGAAAATTACAAATATGTCGTCAACATATATATCTTGCATTATATATTATTTGGTTGTGCATTTTATTATTTTAGGCTTGATAGGAGGTACTTGTTTTCAAAATGGTTCAAATACTGTAGATGTCCGCCATTAGACCCGAGAGTGGTGAACCCATAGCTAAACCTTCTTTTTGGATATAATATTTACTGTCGAAAGTAAAGTAGTTTTGGTCCAATATTACTGATACAATGTCGATCAATTCTGTTATTACTTCTGTGTCTAAAATGTTGGATTCAGTGAGGCATTTTCTCAGAATATCTATTGTTTCGTGGATGGGTATGTTTGTATAAAGATTGACAATATCAAAAGAGGAGATTTTATAATTCGGTTGCAAGGTTATGTCATTGATCTTATTTATAAATTCTATACTGTTTTTAATGCTATGGTTGTTTTTTAACCCTTCCCGCGGTGTAGACGAATATAACCGCTAAGTTTGACTTTGGCCAAAACGCTGTGGACAAATATACTCGCTTTTAAACATTAAGTGTATTGTCAGGTCTAAGTAGTTTTTAATTTTGCCGCTTGAGTGCAGCAGTTAAGGGATTATTGGGTAACATATCCCATGGTTAAAAATCATAATGACTCAGCCCTCCGACTGTTGTGGGAGGAGCACCTAAGTTGGCGCGCTACACCACTCGTGCTCTGTTTCGAGTAACGCTAACGCTGTAGACGAACTAACTCGCAAGTCAGTTCACTTGCAGACTCTGTGTAAAATAAACCAACTTTGATTAAACAAACTATTTTTTCCACCCATGTCTCACTTTTTTTAGTAAGAATATTGAGGAAAAACATTTTCGTTGACTTATTAAGAACTTAATGTTTTGGCGGCATGTAGCGTTACAGTGTGAGTGGTCCGAAATTTCCGTAGCGCAGCAATGGTTAAATTTATGCTGTCGCGTATGATTAAAGCCAGTTTTTAAGTGGTCTTGTATCCAGGCGCGGTTTTGAAATTAATGATTGGTCTGATGGGTGTGTCAGTTTTGTGTATTTTTGGTAAGTAAGTGAAATGTGGAGCTTCAGCATTTATAGGTTTTAAATAGTGGCGTTTTCTGATTAAACAGATTCATGGAATTATTTATCGTGTTGTTTAACGTTTTTACAAATTTTTGGGTTGGGTCTTTGGGAACCTGTTCAATATTGTTATTACTTATGAAATCGTTTACCTTTGCCTTGTACTTATCGACATCCAAAATGACCACTGTTGTGTTTCCTTTATCTGCCTTTGGAATAAGTGCATTGTTGTCTGACAGCTTGTTTTTTATATGTTTTATTAGTTTTGATTAGGTCGGGAATCTGGGATTTGGATCATGGGGGATATTGTTGTGGTATATTTTATTTATGCGTGTCCTGAGATCGTCATTAATTAATATTCTAGTTTCGTTGTGCAATTTGTAATTCGGTATTGTTTTAATTACTGCTTCGGTGTTAATGATTTCCTGAACTATATGGTTTTAATTAGATTGTTTTAAATTATATTTAAGGCCTTTATTCAGGAACCTCAGTTCATCATTGGAAAATATTATTGAAGTATGATTAGAAACTTGTTCATAGCATTTGTGTTTACATTCAACTTGCTCCTGTGTACCGTATTTACTCTTGAGAGATTGTAACTTTATTGTTTGTTTGTCTCAATGCGATCCTAATGTAATTATTGACACAGTGCATTATCGAGTCTATAATTGCCGAATGAAATATGTAAAATATGTTCAATAAAGCTAAATGAGACATGTATAATTAATTCTTTGTTCAGTACAGTTTTTTTGGCGTATAAAAATTTAAACATTGTATTATCAGTATCCAAGTCACAAATTAAAGTAAAAGTTATATATTTACCTTTGTATATCCGTCGTGTGACTTCGTATTTATTCTGGCTACGCGTTTCGGAATCTATATTCCATCATCGGGCTTCTCTGAAGGTCAGGTCATCATGAATTATATTAAAAACACTTCGCAAACACAAACACACATAATGTGCAACAAAAATAAGTTGCCGCGAGGAATCGGTGCGCACCATTAGCGAAATCAACGAATAATAAAGAAGTAATATGCTTATTATTAGCCCTACATTTTAAAAGTAAACTACTGAATAAATCCTAGCTTATATAAATTGATCATTATTACTTATCTTTGCTTCAAAATCGATTAAAAGTTGATATGCATATAATTAATTGCTTTGGTTTAAGTTACTTAAAAAAATGATTTATAGTAATTAAGTAATATATTTGAGTTAATTACGCAGTACTTTATTTATTTATTTTTATATACAGCCATTAAACATTAAATAATGCAATAGGCATTGTCAAAGTTCTACTATAATTAAATAATATTAATTATAATTTGTACAAACAAGCTACACAATTTGATATAACATACAATTGATAAAAACACATGTTTCTGGTTTCAATCTGAATACAATTGCATTATATTATAACAAAAATACACTAAAAGTTCCACTATTTGACCATTCAGCCTCCAATTTAGTTATTTATGGGATGTTTATGCCACTGAATTCCCTAACATCATACAGTGGATTCATAATAAGCCATTTATGATGTTTATTTTTTAAATCTTTAATTGGCAGTTCTTTTAACCTTTGTGGCAGACCATTGAAAAGCTGTAATCCCAGAACATAGAAACTTTTTGTAGACTTAGTCAGACGACAAGGGAACATCAATTAGACAGCTATTTCTTGTATTATAGCAATGAATACTAGACCTATAGAGTTCTTCCGCAGTATTGATTTTAATATGTGTCAGTAAATCAAAAAGATACAGATTAATTGTGGTCATAATCTTTAGTCTAATAAAAATGGGGCGACAATTTTCTCTATAACTAGCATTAGTCAATAGTCCAACAGCTTTTTTTTTTTTTGAAACTTCAGTATTTTCACAATGTCATTTGAATTTCCCCAAAGGTAGAGGCCATATCTAATTGAACTCTGGAAGTAGGAAAAATATATTTCTCTTACCAATTTATATGGCAGCTGAGATCTTATATTTCTAATGAGGAATACAGTTCTTGAAAGTTTTTTGCACAATTCTTCAACATGATAGTTCCATGTAAGACCGGAGTCTAAATAAGTAAATATATACCCAGGAGTTTAGCTTTGTTCTTGATTCCATGTTTAGTTGAAAAAGTAATAACCTGGGTCTTATTTTCATTCATAACCATATTATTTGCATTGAATAAAAAATACTTGCCTCCCTTAGGGCTTCATCAGAAAGTGAATTTAGCAGATTCATATCTCAATGACCATTAAGAATTGTAGTATCATCAGCAAAGGACAAGACATTAGATGATATACTATATGGGAGGTCATTCACAAATATCAGGAAAAGGAGGGGACCCAGAACAGAACCCTGTGGAAATTCTCTTAACCCACGAACGGCCATACGACACCACAACACGAGGTTAGACGGCGCAAACGCAACAACTTAACACATTTGCAAAAATTTGCATATATTTGCATAAACGATAATTTTAACAAACTTAAAATTATCCAATCGTAATAAAACTGGCACCATTGGAAAGGAAATGAATTAAACTTCAATTTTTGTATTTACAACTTTTTCGTAAAACGTATATTTACATACGTAATCATCGTTTTAAAATATGCATATCGGGCTACAGCTGTTTCCACGCGCGAATCTGCATACAATTGTACTGTTATTTCCCACTTCTGCAACGTTTAATACCATCTACAATAATGTTTCTTTGGCATTTCTAACGATACCGTTGGATTCGTCGTGATTTCATCTTTCTGTTGGTGTCTTCCAATCAGATGTCACTGTAAAATTACTGTTGCATTCATGAGATACTGTAAACCCTTGCGATTGGACAGTCTCTCAACCAATAAACAGGCCATTTTGTCAACAGATATTATAAAGGCTACGCCTTATCTTTTGACAGATTGCTTTACACCATTTTGTAGACGAAAGTCTGTAGTTTCGAACGGTGCCAAGTAATCCAGATAAAACCGGTTTTGTGATTGTCTAGACAGCAGTCTAAAGTGACATTGTGGTGAGATCGCCTCGGGCGTTTGTTCCCACGCTATTCAAATGGTCCGACCTACATGCACGTGTTGACTCGGGAGTTTTTATTCCACTGATGTCTTTTTGTTATTCAAACGAATGTAACTCAAACACTTTTGTGAACTAAGGAAAGACAAGTACACCGTTCTTTTCTTTGATTTATCCTCTACACTTTCTTTTTTGGTCAAAGCATATATAAGTAAATGATGTTACAATCTAGGCCTAGGTAGGTACCAGTTGTGTACTTGAAACATAAAAACTGTTTTTTTTCAAAATAAAAAATTTGAAATTGATAAATGTTTTTATACAGTTCTATTTAGAACTAAATTACGAAACTTTTTTACGCTTACTGTTTACTATTTACTCCATGTTTACTATTTTTTATGTAGGTCTAAAGTTGAACTTTTTCCTTTCGTTACTGAACATTTTTTGTTTCTTGAGCTAATAACTTTTACAATTTCAAAATAAACTAATTTTTAGTGGCATATTTGAATTCTTTGAAGTTTCTTCTACAAAAAAGCTATTGAACACATTTGGATTGGGGTTCATTTACTATTTTTGGCGAATTTTTAAAAATATGCTTGCAAAACGCTAAAAACGGGCTGGCCAATTTTAGCTTTAACCGTGGCCGTACGTGGGTTAAAATGAGATTTGCCAGTAAAAATATGTTTTCGACCTAGTATAACTCGACTCATTGTCTACAACTTTCTCGCAGACAAAATCTCTCTGACCAACAAATAAAAATTTCTTCGCTTAGTAAAAATTTCAAGTCAAGATTCGACTTCAACGATATTATTTTAATAATTGGACTATGGAATTCCTATTTTTAGTTGAGTTTTATACATTGTCGTGATTTTTAACTTATGAACAAAAAACTGCCAAATTTCTAAGATATCTCAACTGCAAGTGCCTTAAATCGTGAGGTATTTGATACGCCGTCAGTGCAAACTCAATAACCGCTGTACTCCTTGAGAGACCGAGGTGCCTACGTCACCAGTGCTGGTGTGTGCGCGTATGAAAATCGAAGTGAGCCAACCTCCACTATACTAACCTTGGCTGGTACTAACTAAAGACAGTGAATTTAATCCTGAGCGAGCCGACGGAATGATAACCTTAGTTTGCTTTATAACACATATAGTTATTACTAACAAAGAGAATGAATAAACTTCTGGGCAAAGAATGTGCAGCTGGAATAAACCATAGAAGAGCTTATTCCATTAGAGACTGTTCAAAACTTTCATTGTAAACAAACATTGGTGAAGAAAGCTTAAGAAAAGTATTTTAGTTTTAATTCAAGGTATATAGTAATGCTACCAAAATTCAGTTTCTACAATAAGCAGTATGTATATTATATCAGGGGAACATTTCATAAACCACCAGTCCCAGAAATCACCCAAAGACTTCATAACCAATTAAAAAAGAACAGACATAGCCCATAACTATCCACACATCCTATTTCAAAAAATTAAATTAAAATAAACATCATGCAGTTATAAGTTTAGCCCATATACAAGTTTAAGAGGACATTATCAATGAGCTAGAGGAGTAAAGAGGAAGAAGAAGAGGATTAAACTGGAGGACTTTGTTACTAGCTTTGGAGGGATACAGTTCACTTTCATAGGCACAGAGAAATTTAACAAAAAGTATATAAACCTACACCAAGATTTCAGAAGAAACAACCTACCAGCAAGTCAAACAATATCCAGTATTAAAGAAAATCAAACGTACAGTGGCAAATATTACATACGCCTCCAGCCAACTTGGTGAGTAACTTTGCGAGGGAAACCTTGTTAGGCACTTGCATGTCACAGTTTTCAGCAAGGAGAGAGGAGCAGCATCCCTGGTTGTCATTATAGGTTGTACTCTTGCCCAGCCCCACTCTAATGGATTTTTGTATGTACATCCACGCTATTATTTGATTTTAACACCTTAATGAGTGGTAGTGGGCAGCGTCGATGTTGGAAGGCAGCTTTGCAAGGTTGACTTTGCAAACTGTCGTGCTGAAGTTTGCCAAACAGAGATTTTCCAGAGATTGCACTGTCTCTCCACCGTAGAGAGCAACCGCAATCCTCTCCCCTGCCTCTGAAATGTCAATCAATGAGGCACCAGGAGAAGTGAACTGTGCCCCTACCTCTACCAGCGGATTCTTTTGGAATAGAGAATAACATTACGTTTTCCCAAACCCAAAGACGTTAGATGTTGCATCACTTCCACTGATGGCATGGAGGAGGAGGAGGAGGTTTACATTGAAGTGGAATTTGAAGGTTGATGATGAATAAATGACTAGGACGCTCCCTCTCCCATGTTTTTTTTTTCAGAAACACACGTTATTTCCGGAGGAGACGTCCCATTGAGCAGGTCGATGTCTTATCCTACAATCAAAACTGCTTCGTACTGGGAAGCTGTAGGTTTTACATTGCTAACTATAAGCACATCAGCATCTTCTTTAGGTTGGTTGGTGCTTATTTTGGCAGTTTCCAGCTCATTTCTGAGGAGTGAGACAAACCGTTTTTTTTTTTTCATTGCTCTCACTTGACGTGTCACGTTGACCGTCGTTCTGTCAAATATGACGCCCTACTCCCCCTTTCAAGGCTTGCTTTCCAATCCTCTTTTCTTCACAGTAACTGTAACTCCTTCTTCCCACATATAAAACACTCACTGTCTGACATCCCTTGGCTTTCAGAAGCCATTGTTCACACATGTACCAACCAACCCACATTACATCCAAGACTCGGTTAGGTAGGTAGTAGACTCAGAACGATCCAAACAGCTGAAATACTACCAGTAAACTAAGAAAATAAAGGTTATAAAGTAAATAAATAAATAAGCACTAAAGGTTGCTTGGGCAGATGGTATTTTGACAGTAGGTAACGGTAATGGAGAAGAGCACCCGACCCATTCATTACCCTCTGTGGAATGTCTCTATACCTGAGATAAGTCCCCTCGGGGGAGAGTCTTGTCCCAATTGAATATCTTACAGCACAAACATTAGACAGAATACATAGGAAACGTATATGTGACATTTATATTTATTATTAACAATACCAAATCAACTGAGTTTGATGAAAATTAGAGGAATGAGCCCTATAACAATCTTGCGCCAAAATGACAAAAATTCCATTTTCCATTTTTCTTTAAACTTTACCCCCACTCTTCAGAATTTGATGTTAAAAAATGTCTGAGGCGTTAATTTTATAGGTAATTAAATGTTCTACAACTTTTATGTAAGCAACTTTTTCCTAAAATTAAGTCCTCATGAAGTTTTTGTGTGTCAAAGTGGCAAGAAAGTTAAAATTTTGTAAAACTTGAGATTTTACCCATATTTTGCTGCTTCATATCTCGGTAACCCTTTGTCGTAAAAAAAACTTAAACAAGCAAATTTGTTGGAAATTTTGTCTTCTACAATTCGGCAGCTGTAATAGCATACACAAAAATGCACAGGAAAGAATTTATAGGCAAAAAACTAAAAAACAATAGGTTTTCATGTATAACAAAAGTTGCCATGGGGCTAGGATGACGAAAACTTGGATTCATTATTACCTAATGGTCCCAAACAACATATACAAAATTCAGGACTACCGGACCTTTTGTAGGGTAGATCCCCTTTTTAAGTCTCTATTCGCTGGACTAATATACTGCTAGGCGGAATTTGTCTCATTGTGTACTACCTCTAGATGTATATGACTTAAAATGGCAAAGACTTCACGTACTATGAAGTTTTCCTGTGGATATATGAGTTTGGAAATCATTTAAGCCCAAAAACTACTCCATATGGATATGAAGGCAGTTTAAACGTTTTCATATTTGATGTATGCCTATTAATCATATTATTTTATTAACGTTTCAATAACATCTATAGTATAAACTATGTATGGGTCAATCTCCATATTCATTTAATTTACTAACGCAATTGTTTAATATATACATCAGCTCTTCCAGACAAATTAAAAAGTTAGTGGTGGTTGTTGCTACTTTAAAATATCTCCCAACAACACTGCATTTCAAAATGTGTTTATTATTATTAAAAATAAAAACCTCCTTTTAAAATAAGAATTTCTTAAAAACACCACATACAGATTTCAACTTATAAAACAAATTTTCAAATTAACTGTATTTTAATAATTTACATTATAAACAAGAACATACTATTTACAAAAATGTAAAAAACTTTCTTACAAAATATTTTTTCTTCCTCCTCTTTGCATGTATTTTTAATATTTGTAGCTAAAGGCAATTAAGGCATAACCTACAGCCTATTTTTTATTACCGGTACAAAAAAATTTACAAATCTATATTTTATACATCAAATAAACAGCTCAATGAATATAAAGTTATTAATTTTTGTCCTTTTACTGTATAAAAGGTTTTCTGTGTGTGCATTTTTGAAAACATAGATGAATACACATAGCCAGCCACATTACAATCTGGGCATTCATTCAGTAATAATTAATATTAATAGGCCTAATATTATTTTATATACAGTAGAACCCCTCTTAACCGGCCTTGGATCAACCGATCCTCAGATTAACCGGCCTATTTCATGGAACAACAGAGTTTTTTCCTTCTTACAGATTATATTACTGTAACTGGCCGAAGTGTCAAACATTGTTTGTTTGAAGGACATTTCTTGGAAAATAAAGCGGGGTGACGCAACATTAGGTGTGCGATGTGTTAGTGTTGTGGCAGGCAGAACGGGGGAAGAGGAGCGTGGGTTTTATTCCCCTCTTGCTTCCGTGGCAACTGTATTTTTTCTTAGAATCAACTGACAAAGCGGCATCCTTTGTTTCTCTTTTTTCATCTGTTGCTTTGTCGGAACCTTTACTGAATGCCGTAGCAGCAAAATATGTAATATTTGCAAAACATGTTGAGTAATATGTTGAGCTGCAAAATGATTCAACGGCATTAGATGTGATGAACGTACAAAAATGGAGAGACTTGGCTTTAACAAATCTTTGAAAGTTAAAGAACAGAAAAAAATAACTGATGTTTTTAAACACTGATACAGTACATGTATGTGTAAATTCAGTTTTGAAAGTTTATGCGAGTTTAAAATGTTTAATTTGTTGGTGTTTGTTCATGTATGTATGTACTTACAATAAAATGAGTTTCAATAACCTCTTATTTGCTTGTTTATTTACGAAATATGTAGGTTATTTTTTAACAAAAATCTATTTATTACGGGAACCTCGGGTCAACCGGCCAAACCGGTTAAGAGGGGTTTTACTATAACTCTTATAAGCAAAGAAATGACCAAAGAACACAATCAAAACAATACCTCACAACTGAAACCATGTTTATAGGCCTACTAATACTCGGTTAGTACCATATTTATTCTACTCTGGGGTGAGGGAAAGGTTCTCTTTAGTGCAAATTATAAGCTCAGTCATAGGCCATAATGTACCACCAAATCACATCCTCAATAACATGAGTACTATTTGTGTAGTACTTAGCAGCCAATCACTTTGCAGAACTTCTCACTCGGCTATTTTTATTGTAAATCAATAACTATCACAATCTATGACGCTATTACTCGTTCGGGCACTTTTACTTGGCACGTCTTACAACGTGACTACTCAATATGGCACATATGATGCACTCTTGAAAGGGTTAATCGGTTTAGTGGTTTGGGAGATATAATGATGAGCCATTTAGTCAGTCATTAGTTTACCTAAAGAGTCAAGTGTATATTGACTTGATAGACTTAACACAACATTACCTGCCTCATTCTAGCCAGACCGATCATTTTGTTCTCGTATAGGATATTAGCATCATCTGGGTCAAGATCTCCTTTTTCATTATTTATAAAGTACCAAGTTTTCCAGTAGAACCTCACTTTCATTGATTCTATAAACTGTTCAACAATTATGTTACAAAATTATAAATACCTTATATATCGACTATTTGTTTATTTTCACTTTGTTATTGAAATCAAGTTATAATAAACAAATCATAATATATTGTGGATAAATAAAATTATACTTATAGGCAAAGCCTTTTGGCACAGAGCCAAAAAGTATCATACAAACATAGAAAAAAATATAAACCTACTGACCTGGTAAACCACCTAGAACTTTATTTTATCTAAAAAATAATGGAATAAAATTGCTCCACAAATTGCTTTTTCTATATAATCCCAATGATGAAACTTATCTATCCTCTCAATTTTGTATAAAATATGCATTGTATTGAAATAAGTTGAATTTCAACATTATGCTTGTTTAATACCTTATAAAATAATTGCCTGGTCAATAGCGCTTAAATTTGAAAAATGGCATTTTGCCGATAGAGGTACACATGCTTATTTACTATAAAAATGTTCCTCACATTACTAATTCTAGCTTTAGCGGCTGTTAGTTCTTGCTCCAGATACACAAGCATTCTATCTCGGCTCCATTAAATAGGTTGTATGTTATTTTCCAGAACTTTGATTGTCCATTACTTTGAAACGAAGTAAGATATTAAGCTCTAGTTTTCGCCATTGTGTTTCTCTTTTAATAAATCATAGAGGGTTAGATATGTCAAAAGATTTGTCCTATTATGCAACATAAGATATATACAAAGTTTTTTAACTTATTTTCAGTAACAAAAATGATGGGGTTAAAGGGACTTTATGAACACTATACAGGGTGTCCCCGAACTCTCCCGACCCCTTTTGTGGATATGTTCCTGGGATCCAGACAAACATATTTCACAAAATAAACATGGGTCTACGGTGCTTATTTTTTTGTCTGTCTGTCTGAATGTGTTTTTTACAAAATACTTAATATTTTTGAAAGTAGAAAATATATTGAGCACAAACTTTGTACACCTATTTGTTGCTTAACCTTTTATCACTGTAAAAAAAATTAGTACATTATTTTTAATATTTTCAAAATGGTGGCTGTTTATAATTTTCAATGTCAAATATCTCAAAAACCGCTAACTTAAAGGACAAATTACAAGTGACAAAAAAAATTACTTTTTTAATGACAAAAACAATGGTGTTTTTATTTTGTCTGTAGCTCAAAGGATAACAGAGATATTGATAAAAAAAATAAAATTTTATTTCTTGGTAGTTGTCAACAATACCCAGAATTGCTCTAGAAACAAAATATTATAAAGTTATTATGAGCTAAAATAATAATTTATTTGGGTAATGTTCCGAGCACTTTTTGATCTGATTCCACTATTAAAAAATAGTGAAAAAGTTCATATATTCATAGGTCCAGAAATGCTTCGTTAGAGAGTTAGTTACAGCTGGCCAAAGATCTCACCCGTGTTTCAGATTACTCACAGAAACGAATCCCTATTGAAATGTGTAGGGCGTTAATTAAGGTGTAAAACTTAATTTAATTTACGTAAAATTATCAGATAAATAAAATTGGTTCCTGTTCAGTAACTGCAGTAATTGTTGCGATATTTGACCCAAAACGCATTAAAATATTTTGTTTCTAGAATAATTCTGGGTATTGTTGACAAATACCAAGAAATACATTTTTCTTTTTTTTTTTGTCAATATCTCTGTTATCCTTTGAGCTACAGACAAAATAAAAAAACCGTTGTGTTTGTCATTAAAAAAGTGATTTTTTTTGTCTCTTGTAATTTTTCCTTTAAGTTAGCGGTTTTTGAGATATTTGAGATTAAAAATTATAAACGGCTGTTATTTTGAAAATATTTAAAATGGTGTTCTAATTTTTTGTACAGTGATAAAAAGTTACGCAACAAATAGGTATACAAAGTTTGAGCTCAATATATTTTCTACTGCCAAAAATATTAAGTATTTTGTAAAAAACACATACAGACAGACAGACAAAAAAATAAGCACCGTAGATCCATGTTTATATTGTGACATATGTTTGTCTGGATCCCAGGAACATATCCAAAAAAGGGGTCCAGAGAGTTTAAGGACACCCTGTATATACAAATATATGTTACATACTTTATGCCTTGAATGGGATGGATAAGTTAGATTTTCCTTTTTTTTTTATTTTGTACCGTTTCAGAATTAAGTAATGTTTAAAATCTTTGCTACTTTAACTAATCTGTGCTTTCTCCACTGTGCAATCCCTCAGAATCAGTTTGAGGTTGACTGCATAAAATCTGGAAAAACTGTCACGAAAGGCCATTCGGGTCACTGTTACAGGAGATTAAAACCCCTCTAACCCTTACTTATATAATTAAGTATAAAACTCATACTGAAAAAATAAAACATTACAAAATGAAATAAAAAATTACAAAACCGGTAAAAATAAAGAATTTTCATTATGATATCATAATATATTGTCATGAAATAAATGTCCAATTTAATAATAAGTAGCAAATATAATCAAGGTTTGAGAAAGAAAGTAGAAGTACTTCTAAATATCTTAATCTTACTGGGTACGGTACCGGTTCTTTTACTTTGAAATTCTGCATCTATTAAAATGAAACTCATACTTGTTATTTAGCCTATCAAATACATTCCAAATACTGTATAAATAATTATTTCATCTAGTGAATGTTGTAGAATAAATCTCATTTCTCTCCACCTTCCAACTTAAAATGAAGACTAGATTTGATGGTAAAATAAATATGGTTACTGAAAAATATAAAAGAAAGAATTAGGAAGTTTCTAGCAACAATATACCAAATTTGCTGTTTAAATTTTAAGCCATTCTTGTGAAACTAAATACATTCCATTCCATGGTTTATTTAGACTTGTTTAAGTGAACATTATTTATTATGCATACATAAATTTCAATACGGTCTTCCGATCCACTTTTGGGACTACTTGATGCTTACCCAATTACATCCATTGGTATGTTTTCAAACCATAACATCAAACGGGTTATTATTCCCACTTACCTGCCAAATCGTATCAATAACGGAAATTTCCATAAATTTTATTGTTCCTCCTTCTGTTATCGAAATCTGGTGGTCTATAAATAGTCCTTTAATCGATTTGACATAGTAGTACTTATTTACTATGGATTCCTTGTTTGCCACTGGAAATAGAAAAAATAAAATCATTGCTTTGTGAACTAACACTAAATTATTAAAACAACACTCAAACACTTTTATAAGCTTATGAAAATTATCTTATATGAACACTAATATACGGCCAGGGCTACCAGAAGAGGCAATTGGGTCCATCAGAAAAGGAAAGAAAAAAAGACAGAAGTAAATTGATTGATCCATCCCAGCCGGCAGCTTGTATTTCAACCACTACTTTATGGTAATTTACATTCTGATCGATTTAGATGGGCTACAAAGTCGTGTCAAAAAATTACAGAACAATCTGCTATGTTTATTTTTATATATAAAACTCCAAAAAAGTTTCATTCTTATACTAAAAATTTCAAAACATTGATACGGTACTTCTGGTCAAAAAACGTGCTTCCGGTTGTTGGATTTTTTTTTTTTGCTAATAAACTCGTCCAAGCTACTTAGAAACCAAATCTGATGTAAAAGGCGGCCGTTAAAGTGTGAACACGTATATATATATGTACAAATCTCCGTAAGAGTCACTGCAATAGCTTACATTTCCTATGGAAATTCGCTAAAAATAATTATACGCATGTGAAAGTGTTTGCTTTAATGGTATAAGGATATTATATATGGTTTTATGCAAAAAATTTTCGGTGAGTCGAAGGTTAAACGTAAAAATAGGGGGAAACAATCAGAAGTTTTAAAGAAAAGAAAATTCTAACAACGGAGTTACTGGACACAGTGTCCGACCCCATGTTGTATCCAGTAGTTAGTTGTTGTGTCAAATAGATATAAAGAAGCTGATTTACTTATCAGACACCT
>JAGFPH010001521.1:253183-265219 GCA_018207615.1 Philaenus spumarius | reverse complement strand
CTTCCTCTAGGGCCATAGGTGCTCTCTAAGAAAGGGTTTCAAAAATTTGAAATTTTATGGGGGTTTGGGGGGGTCAAAGTTACTTATCACGATTTCTCTAAACCTACTGAACGGATCAGAATGAAATTTGGTATGTAGCTTCCTCTAGAAACATAGGTGCTTTCTAAGAAAGGTTTTAAAAAAATTCGAAATTTTAGAGGGGGTTTGGGGGTCAAAGTTATTAAATCACGATTTCTCCAAAACCGTTAAACGGATTGGAATGAAATTTGGTATGTAGCTTTCCCTAGGTCCATGGGTGCTCGCTAAGAAAGGTTTTCAAACAATTCGAAATTTTAGGGGAGGTTTGGGAGGGTCAAAATTACTAAAAAAAAAAAAACACCGAACGGATTGGAATGAAATTTGGTACGTAGCTTCCTCTAGGGCAGTAGGTGCTCGCTAAGAAAGGGTTTTAAAAAATTCGAAATTTTAGGGGGGGGTTTGGGGGTCAAAGTTACTAAGAAAAACCACCGAACGGATTGGAATGAAATTTGGTACGTAGCTTCCTCTAAGGCCCTAGGGGCTCTTTAAGAAAGGGTTTTAAAAAATTCGAAATTTTAGGAAAGGTTTGGGGGGATCAAATTTACTAAAAATCCCCAAAAGAAATACATAGTGTAATATATTTATTGATATAATATATTTTTTGTTAATATACATTTGACTTTAATTTGTCTATCCGTGCAAGGCCGGATCGGGCCAGCTAATCTATCTATGTAATTCTCACAGATTCGCAAGTTCTATTCCAGGAAGAAAACAAAGCACACCAGGAACGTGCTTGCGAAGCACACAGAATCTTGCATAAATTAAATCATTTTAATCTGTTCGATACGAGTATCGATAGCAGTATTTTGACTAGTCGTTAATCCGGTTTCAAAGTTACTAGGATTCAAACACACTGTATCACATACTTGGGGAGACGAAACCATAACACGTACAAAATACAAAAGGCATAACAAAGAGCTTCCAAGAATCAACGTTTATTCAAACATCTTAATAAAGCTCTGACGGGTGTTTTTGTTTCTATAGTTGTTTAATCGACTTACCTTACTGATGCATTATGGGATTGTTATGCAGATTTTAGGATTACAACGCATTGTCTGCCTGACGAATGTTTGAATCATTGTCTAGAGTTGTACCGTTTGTCGCTTTATTTAAAGCATCTCTGAAGCTGTCTAATGAAGTAAAAACATATGCTTAAAAAACGTCATCAAGATACATATTCTTTCTTGTGGGAATATCGTATACAGTTAATTAGCGAATTTCCATAGGAAAAATGAGCTATTGCAGTGGCCCTTATGGTAAGACCCAAGGTCGGGAGTAGCAAATGAGCACCGATCGTGGTTCCCAGAACACGTTTTAGGGTGGCATTAAAAATCATATATATATATGTTGTAGCGGTCGCATTTTAAGTCCGATTTGGTTCAAATTTGGTACACATGTTGGTTGTCTACGTGGCTCGGATGAGTTTGTTAGCCAAAAAAATCCATCAATCGGAAGCACGTTTTTTTCCCTACGATAATGAATTTGTTTTTGAGTTTTTTCTACATATATAAATGTAGGATGTTATTCTGCACATTTTGTTTTTTTACGCGACCTTATAGCTCGCTTGGTTCCCCCAAAATCGATCAAAACGAAAAATACCTTAGAAGTACCCAGTTCAAAGCCATGCTGTGGATTCTACCGTAGTCCGTAGAGTTGGCGTGCGAAGCACGCAATGCATTGTGTATTGAAGATACTCCAAATACGGGGGTTGGCGTGCGAAGCACGCAATGCTTTGTGTATTGAAGATGCTCCCAATATGCGCAATGGCATGCGAAGCATTTTGCAGCTATTCATCACCGTCGTGAATAAACCTATTTCCCAAATTGTTGGTTGAAACAATAAAACATAGGCCTATAAACTTAATTTTGGAAATTTGCTCAACTCACGTGAGTGGTTCAGCTGCGTGGTCGAATTATTATTTTATTGTTGTTCAAAGAAAAGGGTACATACAGGGTGATTCAGGAAGAAACGGAAAAACTTGCAAGACGTGTTCCACCAGTGAAAATAAAGAAAACCGTTCCTATAAACATAGGTTCGTAAATACATCGTTTTCCAGATATCCGCCATTTTGAATTATTTTGTACAAAATCAAAATGGCGGCTGGACAGAAAACGGAATATTTTTGGAGCTATGTTTATTGGAACTTTTAATCTTACTTTGATGTGGGGAATCACGCCCTGAGTTCTTGGAATCTTTTTTCTAAACACCCATATGCATTAAGTTTTTTTTGTTTTTAAAGGTTATAACGCCAGAATAAATGAATATTGGGGACTAAACCGTTTTTTGTACCGCACAGACAAAAATCAAGTTTAGTTTTAAGTATTTTTAGAAATAGAATAGATTTAATTAAATAAAAGAAAAGATAAATTTAACTTTTGTTTCACTTATTAGTTTAAAACTCTATTTGATAGAACCATATGTTGTTGAATACTTTCTTCAAATTGTAAATTGTAAGATGTTTGAGTATAAAATGTGGAAACTTTTTAATTTATCAACCTCTATAACAAAGCCTTGGTCTATAGTAGTTGTCCAGTCGGAGTCAGTTATAAATATTTGAGTCTTGGACTGACCAAGAAGAACTTACCCTCAGAGTTCAACTCGTCCTGCTAAATCTGATTTCTCTTATTTATAAATCAATATACGATCAATGTGCGTCTAGGTAGAAGCAGTAAGTGGTGTGACGCAACTTGGGTTACAAATTGATTTATAGACTGGTCTCGTCTAAGTGCTGCGATTTGATTGCTCTATGTCGTCACCGAAATATACAGGATGTTCTAATAGTTCCATCTCAGTCACTGTAAAGGGTTACAGCGTGCCAACTAATGGAACCGTCAGTGGTCGAGTAGAAATAGCACAGGCGAGTAAATCTAATTAAACAGTACACGGGCGAGGTTAAGTAATTCGTCAAGGGTTCCTACTGCACTGTCCTGAAAGTTTTACCAAAATAGTAGTAATAAAAACAAAGCATGAAATTCATACTCAACTGGCATAGCCGGTGTACAAGATGAGATCTTCCGATTTCTTCATAAATTATTAACATCTCAAAATTAAACATAGGTGTAACCATTAGCGGATCCAGGGGGGCTGTGGGGGCTTTGGGTTATTATATTTTTGTTTTGTTTATACGTCTAAGTGGCAGAATGCTGAATTGAGTAGTCTCAGACAACACAACTTCACCCACTAATCATTATCTAATCTCAATAAAACAAAAACCAGTGGGAAGGAAATGTTTTAAACTTTAATTCTTGTATTTACAAATTCCTTCTAGACCGTATTATTTACATTGTAATCATCGTTGTAATATTGCAGTTGTGTAAATAAATTGATACCGCGAAAGCACAAGCAAATTATGACTCAAACTCGTCACTTTTTAAAGGCACAAAATCGTTAGACTTGTTCAGAGAAAAGGATAAGGACACAATTGGATTCGTCAAGATTTATACTTTCTACCACGATCTTCCAATCATTCATCACTATAATGGTTTTTAGATAAGTTTTCTGTAAACCCTTGCAATTGGACAATTTTAAACCAATGAGAAAGCACATTTTTTGCAATCGATGAATCTATTACAAATCGATATATTTGTATAATGATTTTTATATCGATTTGAAGTGAAAGTTCTATATTTTCGTTTCCGTTACATTTTCCCGTCTGGCTGGAACTGTATACTATACATTTGTGAGGGTTTTGTTTTGTTTGTTTAATTTAGTGAAACAAAGTGAAATAAGTTTATAAAATAAGGCTATTTAAAATTTTCAAGTTACAGTTAAATTCTATGATTTATTCTTTGCAATTTGTTATATAAAAAATTCCGTTTTTTGGGTAAAGCATATAATCCTTAATTCCCATTCAAAATGGGTGTTCGTGAAATAATCTCAAAAACGTTTTCAAGCACTGCATTCCAGATAAACGGTACCAGAAACTGGCACATACAAAAGATGCGGTTTTTTTTCATGTGGTAGATACATTAAGGGCTAAAAATAAGCCATATTTTATCAAAATCGTTAGAGCAGTTTTTTATAAAAAAATTTGGAAAACGGTTGACCCTAAAGGCCATCCATGTAACTTCCCGCTAAGTTTAATTACAACAAACACTATTTTTGGAAAATTTGAACTGCCATAACTTTTGAATGAATCAACCGATTTGTATGCGATTTGCGGCAATCGATGCAGTTTCTTAATTCCATTGAAAGAATCAACAACAAAAATTTTTCAGATGAAAAGTTTCGGAGGAATTGAGGAAAAACACTGTTTTTTATTTTCTTTCGTTCACGATATCTCGCGAATGAATCAACCGATTTTTATGCGATTTGCGGCAATCGATGCAGTTTTTCGAGTCCATTGAAAGAATCGAAACAAAAATTTTTCTGATAAAAAATTTCGGAGAAATTGAGAAAAAACACTTTTTTATTTTCTTTCGTTCACGATATCTCACGAACGAATTAACCGATTTTGACCGGACTGGTAGCGATCGACGTCACTTTTCAAGGTTAAAAGCTGATTAGATTTTGGAATTGATCGGTAAAGCCGTTTAAAAGTTATTCCAAAAAAACCTAATTTGAAAAAATTTGATTCTTAGTTTTTTCGAAATTTCTCAGAACCTACCGGTCCGAATTAGTTGAAATTTTTAGGAAATCTAAGTTTAATGGAACTCTTTAGAACGCCGTTTGGTAGGATCCAATCGGTTAAGCCGTTCAAAAGTTATAAGCGGGTCACATACTTACATACACACACACACACACACACATACATACAGACAGGGTGACACCCTCTCGGGAGTGGTCAGGGAAGATTCCTAGGACCTCAAAACGTCGAGATCTGATGAATACTCGATTTTCGAAAAACGGGGTGAAACCAATAACTTCCCGATTTTAGAAAATTTTCAATTTTCTTAGCGGGAAGTTAAAAAGTAATAACTGATTTTTTTTTGGGTTTTTTTGGTCAAAAAGGAGGTTGTTTTTCAAAACCTTTTTCGTGCATCTATACAGGCCTAATTAACATGTTTGGTGCAAATTTGTTCGAAATCGATCGAATAGTTTTCTCTCTAGCCTTGTATACATATAGACATACAGACAGACATTTTGTAAAAACCACTTTTTGGGCTTATACCCAAAACGGATATTTCTACAAAAATGTCAACATCGAATTTTTTTGCGATCACTATACTTTTACTATACTATAGTATAGTGAGAAAGTAAATATGATTCAATACCGGGATAGGAGACAGCCCCCTCCTTGAAAACCGGCTGGATCCGCCCATGGGTGTAACCACACCTATTCAATCACAGTATAATTCGTCAGATATAGCATGAGCTCTCAGATGAGGGAAGAATTTAATCAAGTGATAACGCCGTCCGCTGGAGGGGAAGGGACACCACGCACAGACAATTTGGAAACCCGTACAAGGGCTTATGTTCAGAGCGCGGCAACAGACTGTGCCTCTCTGACCCCCACCATTCGAATCAACTCCAAGTCTACTGCGTATCTCGAGGCCACGGCTCGTGCTAGACCTTCTCTAGTAAAGAGTATGTTTTCTGTTCTGCCTAAATGTGCAAACTGCGCTAATTTATAATGTACCATCTCTTGCAAATACTGCTTCGTCAGTGAACAAAATTTTACTGAAAAACTGGGAAGGCCGCGTTCTTAAGCCTGGATTTCTGAGAAACCCGAACACGATAAAAAAATTGTAAAATAAATAACGAAATTTGGTTATTTATCTATAACTTTCAAACTGAAAAAATGTCTCTGACCAAAAAATTAAAAATGTTCCCACGGAACAACTTTTTTATGTCTGTTTTTCAAAAACAGAACTACAAGTATGTAACAAAACATTTATACTAGAATTAATAACATTATTATTATTTTTGTTATGTAACGTCCATCAACAACTTCTATCATTTATTTTACCTACTTACAACCTTTCTGTATTTAACCTTCACCCAGTTATCCTTTTCTCCGCCAGACGTCGACTCCGTACGGTATCTGAAGCCGTAACACTACTTTAGAATGCCATAGCATCCCACAACCGATCAGCTGTTCTTTATCTATTAAGTTGAAATCTCGCTTTGTCATGAGTACGTAGAAAGCGTCGGCCATTAGACCGTTACGAACGAAAACTCTTAGACGCTGGCAAGTGGTCGTAATGTTGCCGAACCTTAAATAATTTGATCGGGGTAACGTGTGTCGCTGAAGAACATGATTTGCTTCTAAACCTTTTGTTTTCGCATACCAGGTACAATATTTCAGCTTTACCTTAATAATTATAAGATATTACTTGTAAAACTTAATTAGGTTATTTCCACTTTTGCTTCATGTACAACTTCCTAACTCATTTTGTTCAATTTATTAGAGAAACCTATATATTTCTTTTTTACAACAGCCTAAACTTAAATGTAATTCTTACAGCCTAAATTTTAAATGTAAATCTTACAGCCTACAAAAAACTATAAAGCCGATATCATTTTTGTTATTGTTAAAGCCTAAACAGATTTCCACAACAAGCCTAAAGTGTTATGCATTAATTAACTATAACTGTGTAGTATGTCTACAGTGTAACAGATATTGAAAACTTTTAATAAGCTATAAGCAAAATATATGGCTGATATGTAACTAAACGTTAACATTTCTTTTATGTTACCATGTGGCTTACCTAACATGTACAGACAGTGTTATGCAACGTTACGCATGTTATATTAACAATCACCATCTATGTAGCAATTTGCTATTTGTGCTACAAAATTTAATAAATACAGCCAACTCAAAGAACTATCATTTTATGCTTATTTAAATAACTGCAAGTTTTCTAAAAAGGAAATTGTTATCTGTGTTATACAGTTAAACTGGTCCAAGTGCAGGGGATGTTTAATGCAATGAGATAACCTGCTACTACTACTATTAGAAAAGGCCTACCTTGCAACTGAAAAATGGAATGCATAATCTAAATATTTTCTACTGAGTTTTAATTAGAGACAGAAGTTAATTTAAAAAAAAAGAGAACTATCTGTATTTGTTCTTTTCTTATGTTAAGTGTTAAATAGGCTGGATTTTTGAAAATAATTTTGCACATGTGTACTATTTAGGATATGTTAGTATTAAATAAATTGGGAGGAGCAAGCTAGCACATTTTGGACTTCAGCCCTAAGGGCTACACATTAGAAATTTAACACCTTTTTTTTATATACAGAGAGACGTCTCATAATTAATTTTGTCTATTTATTTAATTATATAATTACCTTTTAGAGTTGGCCAACGACAAATATATATTTTTTCTTAAAACAAATCCATGGTACTTCATGTTAAAACTTTGTAACTTGTAAATCTTTTGTATAATTTCTGTAATTATTATTAAAAGGGAGGGTTTTTTGAATTTTATTTTTTTGGGAAGGGTTTTTTAAATTAAATTTAATAATATATATATGTTTTCTTTTTTAAATCTCAATCTTTCTTTGTATTAAGGGCATGTTAATTATCTTTTTGTATTAAGGGCGTATAAACTTTTATTTAACTTGGTTAATAAACCTAAAATTATACATATTTCTATGGTTTATTGAGGTAACCTTTAGGTATCCTGTGCATTGTAAGAGATAAGCTGAAATATTCCTGCTTTTGGTGATATTTAAATTCTAAGGTAAGTCTTGAACAGTACCAATCTATGTGGCCCAGTATCGTTTCCGTTCCCTTAATTATTCTTTTTGTAAGATTGGTACATGTTTTCTGGTCCGCAGATTGCGTGGTTACTTTCCATTTAAAAATTGTTTCAGCTGTCCGGTCGTCGGATAGGCCTAAATTTAGTTATGCTTTTAGTCACACTCTGTGATTATAGTTGTTATATAGTTTAATTTTTCGTTTGGTGGTAACTCAATGGTCCTTGTTCTTCTTTCCTATCGATATTTCCTTCATCCGTCGCACCTTTCTCATACTACGACATATTTCATAAACCTATATTTTTTTTGATGAAACTTTAAAATTTTTGTTTTTTTTTTGGTTTCCCTTTTTACATACAATTTTAGATATATCCAAGCAGAGACAAATAAAATCAAAAAAAAATTTACAAAAAAACTATAAAACCCAAAAAAAATTAATAAAATTTCATAAAATCCAAAAATAGATAGAAACTTAATAAAATTCAAAAAAAATTACAAAATTTCTCTCTGTTTGTATCTGTCTTTAATTCCTTTTTTTTTATTCACGTACACATAGTTTTTTTTTTCTCACTCTTTTCCAAATTATCACCTGGCTTTTTTTTTAATTTAATTAAATAAACATGTCGGACTTACAACAAATAGTTGATTATCTTAGAAAGCCAGAACTTTCTTTTGAGGTAATGGTGCGAGGAGGCGGTGTTGGCACTGTAAGGACTATGCGACCTAGTTTGCGAGGCCTACTTCAGGCGGGTTCTGAGCCTTGTGCTAATAAGATTACTGTCGATAATGTTGAGGAGCAGTTAGACCTTGCTCAGGAAACTCTTGACGATTTAAATGATACATTTTCTGATTTAAACTCCACACAAAATTTAGCATTAGTTCGTTTCAATACAAGGCTCGAACTGTTTGAGGCTAGGCTGAGCCTATTAATTACAGGTATCGATAACTTAAATTTAAATGCCACTGAACACAATGCAGAATGTAACCGCATGTTGGCAGCTCTGCAAATGCTTAAATTAAATTTCCAGTCGCTCTCTGCAGATAATTTAAATGAGTCAGCAATTTCTACGCAGTCCGCAGCGCCGCACCAAATCAATGTGACCACAGTTCCCACCATTTCGATTTTAGGGCAGCAGTCAAGCGAAAGAAATTCGCTAAACACAGGCTCCGTACCTGCTCCCGTTATTTTGGCACAGGAGTCCACTCCTGAAGTAGTCTATGGCAAACTTAGCCATCCCGCAGAAAAGTTAATAGCAACCTTGCCCGTAACAGACGGCTTCGATTTAGAGAAGCTTATTAAATTCATCAAAATTGCCTTGTCCTTATGTAGAATTTACCCGGACATTAAAAGAAATATTTTAAGTATCCTTATGCCATACGCAAAGGAACCGTTAAGCTCTTGCTTATGTAAGCATACGACGTTTCGTGCTTTCCACAGAGAGGCTCTAGACAATTTTATTCCTGCTAAACGTCGGAACACTTTGGAGCAGGATCTCTTCTTCAGACCTCAGGGTTTGGGAGAGACTCTGCACCATTTTGTCTCCGACATCAAGGAAGCAGCGCAGGTGCTTCTTGTCAATAAAAATGAAGCCGAAATCACCCAGGTTATTGTAGATGCTCTCTCGCCGGAAGTGCGAAACTGTCTGGTTTTCGCAAAAAGGCCTGTTAACTTTAATGACTTGGATACCATCTGTGCCCAAGTCAATAATACCTTATACACTGATCAAGAAAGATTGGCTACCAAAAAAGGCTTCTCTAGGTCGGAACCCGAGTTTAGACCCATAAGGTCACCCGTAACATGTTACAATTGTGGCCAAAGAGGTCATACTAGCCCGCAGTGTAGGCAGTATCCTAATCAACGTCGACAGTATCAACATAATTTTTCTTCTCATCCAAAAAACGACTCAAGGGGCGGAAATTAGTCGTTTTTCCAATCAAAGCTCCTACAGTAAGAAACGACTATAGTCACATCAAATTTTATCAATCTTTTTTTAAACCTACATACGTAAATAAAACCTTACCACGTAAGACACCTTTTTTAAATAAATCTGTTTCCTTTCATACTAAACCTGGGGTAATACACAATCAGTATAGGTCCAAACTACATTCTAAACATGAGAGTAATCTCTCAACATCCACTAAATCTTGTCACTCTTCAAATTTTAAACAGGGATTAGTTGCACCCTTTTACTTAAGGCCCACGTGCCTCAACTGCAGAACAACTGGTCACTATAACTGGGAGTGCCATTCTTTCAAAAAAGGTGAAGATAAGATCAATAGTTTTTCTTCCTTAGCTAATAATTCTCTCACGAGAAAAACTTATAAGTCCTTAAAATCTAGAGGTTTGAGCAACAAGATTCTACCTCTTGTTGAAGTAAATTTTAAAAATTTTAAGACTAACGCCTTGTTAGACTCTGGCTCAGTCAGGAGCATCATGTCTTCTGATCTTTTTGAACATTTAGAATCTTTAAATGTAATTAAAGAAATTCAAGAGGTGAAATCGGAGTGCCTCACCGCAAACGGAGAAAAGCTAGGGATCAATCTAGCTTGTAAAGTCCATATTAAAATACAGCACTGTAGCTGGAATTTTGAAATTTTAGTGGCACCTCAGCTGTCGTGTCCTCTCATCCTAGGGTCCGATTTCTTTCTGAAAAGTCGACTCATTTTAGATCTTTTCCAAGGCACCTTCACGTTTAAATTTTATAAGGCTAAACCCTTTCAATTAGTAAATTTTCAAAAAAGGTTACCTCCTACAGTTACTTTATCCTCTGCTACTCAGGTCACCGAAAATCCACTGAGTCACCTTGATGACAAATGTCAAAAGGAGATCTCAGGACTCATAGAAAATTTCCCTGATGTCCTTACTACTGAATTAGGACTCACCGACCTAATTAAATATGAAATAGTGCTGAAAGACAATATAACGGTGAAAAGCCAGCCCTATCAATTGGCCCCTCCGAAAATGCAATTTTTGAGGGAGCACATCAAGGACCTCGTTGAAAAAGGAGTAGTAGAGAAAAGCATTTCCAATTATTCTTCTCCAGCGTTTCTTGTTCAACATCCTGAAAAGAAACCCCGAATGGTCATCGATTATCGAAAACTAAATCAACATATCGTAATCGAAGCCGTACCCCTTCCTAATCTGCACCAGTGCTTCAATTGGTTTGTGGGAGCCAAGTTTTTCACTGTGTTTGACCTTAATTCAGCCTACCATCAGATTCCACTCACCGAGAGTTCTAAACATCTCACCAGTTTTTGTACCCCTTGGATGCTCTACCAGTTTACACGAGTCCCATTTGGACTTTGTACTGGCGCTCAAGTTCTAACTCGACTTCTAGACCAAGTTTTCTCAGACATCAAATTTAAATTCGTTTTCAATTACCTCGATGACTTAGTCATCTATTCTGAGACTTGGGATGAGCACATCAAACATCTGCGTGAAGTCCTATCTCGCTTGCGAAGAGCGAAACTTACGGTTAATCCCGATAAGGTTCGTTTTGCAGTAAGAGAGATAAGTTTCCTTGGACATTTAGTTTCTGCTAGAGGCGTGCAAATCGACCCAGAAAGAACCAAGGCCATCAGAACTTTTCCTAAACCCACCAATCCAAAAGCTGTGTCACGCTTTATTGGTATGGTCAATTTTTTTTCTAAGTTTATTCCAAACTTCGCTGAACACGCCGCTCCTCTGAATCTGCTCCGGCGGAAAGGACAAAAGTTCGTTTGGAACACTGAGCAACAACTTGCTTTCGAATATCTGCGTAATGCCATTGCGCAACCTCCCGTACTTCGTATGGCTAATTTCGACAAACCTTTTGTCCTTCAAACGGACGCGAGTTCGTGCGCTTTAGGAGCAGTCCTACTCCAGGAAATTGACGGTTCTCGTCAACCTATTGCCTATGCTTCCCGCACCTTAACACCTGCGGAAAGAAAAGCCTCTTCTGCGTATGAGTCAGAATGTCTGGCCGTAATCTTTGGAGTAGAGAAATTTAGACAGTACCTCGAGCATCGCGAGTTTCTCTTAGAAACTGATAACCAGGCCCTTTCATGGCTACTTGCCCGTCCTAGACAATTAGGCAAAATGGGACGGTGGATAGCCAAATTAACTTCTTTGAAATTTCAAGTGGCACATATTAGGGGCACCCAAAATGTAATCGCAGATTCACTTTCTAGGATGTTTGAGCTGGAAAAGCAACCAGAACAACCGTCTCCTTCTGAGAACACCATAGTCTGCAATAGCCTTTTAACTAATTTCCCTTTAGCCTTCCAGGACATTAGCGCTCAACAGCGCGCTGATGACATTTTAAGTCCCATAAT
>JAGFPH010001521.1:234988-246027 GCA_018207615.1 Philaenus spumarius | reverse complement strand
TCAAAGAGGCATATTCGACTGTCTGTGAGACCCCGTTGATTATGATGATAATTTCTAAAGCTATCTATACTAAATTTGACACACAATCACACATAGAATTTGGCGGCCAAAACTAGGTCCGATAGTCAAAGAGCCATGTTGGTGAGACCTGTCCGTGAGACCCCGTTGTTAATGACGGCCATTTCTAAAGCTATCTATACTAAATTTGTCACACAATCACGCATAGAATTCGCTGGCCAGAACTAGGTCCGATACAAGCGAGCACATAGTAGAATAGAGAAGACAAGTGAATACATCCCATGCATTAAAAGTGACGCCAAATCCGCCATATTTGTCCGACATACAGCCTGAAATCTACGACCAGCGAGCTTAGTTTGCGGTAAAACTCCGCGACAAATACACCATCATTATCAACAGTAATAGTTGAAGAATGTTGTTGGAATTTTGCTAGCTTATAGTATAGAGTCTGAGAATATTGATAGTAATAATAAAAAAATAATAATAATGTTATTAATTCTAGTATAAATGTTTTGTTACATACTTGTAGTTCTGTTTTTGAAAAACAGACATAAAAAAGTTGTTCTGTGGGAACATTTTTTATTTTTTGGTCAGAGACATTTTTTCAGTGGGACAAATTTCGTTATTTATTTTACAATTTTTTTATCGTGTTCGAGTTTCTCAGAAATCCAGGCTTAAGAACGCGGCCTTCCCAGTTTTTCAGTAAAATTTTGTTAACGATGATTACATGATTACAATGTAAATAATACGGTCTAGAAGAAATTTGTAAATACAAGAATTAAAGTTTAAAACATTTCCTTCCCACTGGTTTTTGTTTTATTGAGATTAGATAATGATTAGTGGGTGAAGTTGTGTTGTCTGAGACTACTCAATTCAGCATTCTGCCACTTAGACGAATAAACAAAACAAAAATATAATAACCCAAAGGAGGGGGCTGCAGCCCCCACAGCCCCCTGGATCCTCCAATGGTTACACCCATGTTTAATTTTGAGATGTTAATAATTTATGAAGAAATCGGAAGATCTCATCTTGTACACCGGCTATGCCGGTTGGGTGTGAATTCCATGCTTTGTTTTTATTACTACTATTTTGGTAAAACTTTCAGGACAGTGCAGTACGGAACCCTTGACGAATTACTTAACCTCGCCCGTGTACTGTTTAATTAGATTTACTCGCCTGTGCTATTTCTACTCGACTACTGACAGTTCCATTAGTTGGCACGCTTGTAAATCTCACAAATTCAGTAACCCTTACAGTGACTGAGATAGAACTATTAGAACATTCTGTGTATTTCGGTGACGACATAGAGCAATCAAATCGCGGCACTTAGACGAGCCCAGTCTATAAATCAATTTGTAACCCAA
Organism: Philaenus spumarius; assembly: GCA_018207615.1. Classification (NCBI taxonomy): domain Eukaryota; kingdom Metazoa; phylum Arthropoda; class Insecta; order Hemiptera; family Aphrophoridae; genus Philaenus; species Philaenus spumarius. The sequence goes on along the minus strand of JAGFPH010001521.1, from coordinate 244,645 downwards.
GTTGCGTCACATCACTTACTGTTTCTACCTAGACGCACATTGATCGTATATTGATTTATAAATAAGAGAAATCAGATTTAGCGGGACGAGTTGAACTCTGAGGGTAAGTTCTTCTTGGTCAGTCCAAGACTCAAATATTTAAAACTACTATAGACCAAGGTTTTGTTATAGAGGTTGATAAATTAAGCAGTTTCCACATTTTATACTCAAACATCTTACAATTTACAATTTGAAGAAAGTATTCAACAACATATGGCTCTATCAAATAGAGTTTTAAACTAATAAATGAAACAAAAGTTAAATTTATCTTTTCTTTTATTTGATTAAATCTATTCTATTTCTAAAAATACTTAAAACTAAACTTGATTTTTGTCTGTGCGGTACAAAAAATGGTTTAGTCCCCAATATTCATTTATTCTGGCGTTATAACCTTTAAAAACAAAAAAAAACTTAATGCATATACTGGGTGTTTAGAAAAAAGATTCCAAGAACTCAGGGCGTGATTCCCCACATCAAAGTAAGATTAAAAGTTCCAATAAACATAGCTCCAAAAATATTCCGTTTTCTGTCTCGCCGCCATTTTGATTTTTTACAAAATACGATGTATTTACGAACCTATGTTTATAGGAACGTTTTTCTTTATTTTCACTGGTAGAACACGTCTTGAAGGTTTTTCCGTTTCTTCTTGAATCACCCTGTATGTACCCTTTTCTTTGAACAACAATAAAATAATAATTTGACCACGCAGCTGAACCACTCACGTGAGTTGAGCAAATTTCCAAAATTAAGTTTATAGGCCTATGTTTTAGGGTTTCAACCAACAATTTGGGAAATAGGTTTATTCACGACGGTGCTGAATAGCTGCAAAATGTTTCGCATGCCATTCCGCATATTGGGAGCATCTTCAATACACAAAGCATTGCGTGCTTCGCACGCCAATCCCCGTATTGGTAATATCTTCAATACACAATGCATTGCGTGCTTCGCACGCCAACTCTGCGGTAGAATCCACAGCATGGCTTTGAACCGGGTACTTCTAGGGTATTTTACGTTTTGATCGATTTTGGGGGAACCAAGCGAGCTGTAAGGTCGCGTAAAAAAACAAAATGTGCAGAATAACATCCTACATTTATATATGTAGAAAAAACTCAAAAACAAATTCATTATCGTAGGGGAAAAAAACGTGCTTCCGATTGATGGATTTTTTTGGCTAACGAACTCATCCGAGCCACGTAGACAACCAACGTGTGTACCAAATTTGAACCAAATCGGACTTAAATGCGGCCGCTACAACACATATATATATATATATATATGATTTTTAATGCCACCCTAAAACGTGTTCTGGGAACCACGATCGGTGCTCATTAGCTTCTCCCGACCTTGGGTCTTACCATAAGGGCCACTGCAATAGCTCATTTTTCCTATGGAAATTCGCTAATAAACTGTTTACGATATTCCCACAAGAAAGAATATGTATCTTGATGACGTTTTTTGAGATTATGTTTTTACTTCATTAGAGAGCTTCAGAGATGCTTTAAATAAAGCGACAAACGGTAGACAATGATTCAAACATTCGTCAGGCAGACAATGCGTTGTAATCCTAAAATCTGCATAACAATCCCATAATGCATCAGTAAGGTAAGTCGATTAAACAACTATAGAAACAAAAACACCCGTCAGAGCTTTATTAAGATGTTTGAATAAACGTTGATTCTTGGAAGCTCTTTGTTATGCCTTTTGTATTTTGTACGTGTTATGGTTTCGTCTCCCCAAGTATGTGATACAGTGTTTTTGAATCCTAGTAAAAAACCGACTAGTAAAAATACTGCTATCGATACTCGTATCGAACAGATTAAAATGATTTAATTTATGCAAGATTCTGTGTGCTTCGCAAGCACGTTCCTGGTGTGCTTTGTTTTCTTCCTGGAATAGAACTTGCGACTCTGTGAGAATTACATAGATAGATTAGCTGGCCCGATCCGGCTTTCCACGGATAGAATTAAAGTCAAATGTATATTAACAAAAAATATATTATATCAATAAATATATTACACTATGTATTTCTTTTGGGGATATTTAGTAACTTTGATCCCCCCAAACCTTCCCTAAAATTTCGATTTTTTTAAAACCCTTTCTTAAAGAGCCCCTAGAGCCTTAGAGGAAGCTACGTACCAAATTTCATTCCAATCCGTTCGGTGGTTTTTCTTAGTAACTTTGACCCCAAACCCCTCCTAAAATTTCGAATTGTTTGAAAACCTTTCTTAGCGAGCACCTATGGACCTAGGGGAAGCTACATACCAAATTTCATTCCAATCCGTTAATGGTTTTGGAGAAATCGTGATTTAATAACTTTGACCCCCAAACCCCCTCTAAAATTTCGAATTATTTTAAAACCTTTCTTAGAGAGCACCTATGTTTCTAGAGGAAGCTACATACCAAATTTCGTTCAAATCCGTTCAATGATTTTGGAGAAATCGTGATTTAGTAACTTTGATCCCCCCAAGCCACAGTAAGATTTCAAATTTTTTGAAACCCTTTTTCATCAGCACCTACAGCCCTAGAGGTAGCTACAAACAAAATTTTATTCTGATCCGTTCAGTAGGTTTAGAGAAATCGTGATTAAGTAACTTTGACCCCCCCAAACCCCCATAAAATTTCGAATTTTTAAAACCTTTCTTAGAGAGCACCTATGGCCCTAGAGGAAGCTACATACCAAATTTCGTTCCAATCCGTTTGGTAGTTTTGGAGAAATCGTGATTTAGTAACTTTCCCCCCCCCCCCAACCCCCCCTAAGATTTCAAGTTTTTTGAAATCTCTTTTTATCAGCACCTACGGCCCTAGAGGAAGCTACATACCAAATGTCATTCCAATCTGTTCAGTAGTTTTAGAGAAATCGTGATTTAGTAACTTTGACCCTCCCAAATATATAGATTCATTTGAAGAACATGAGAGGAAACTCTGTGCTTTCGAGTTATACGGCTAGCTATAGATTTCACTCTGCTTTATGATCCAACGATAATAATCGAGGGTTGGATCAAAAAGTGGTAGGACTGAATTTCTGTAGCGCGAACGAAGTGGTAGAGGGCGGTCGGACCACCTGGGCGTGGTAGTGGGGATCCTTCCGAACATACCGATATTTTTTCCAGTCGCCTGCGGGCAAACGGAGAGTGAGCACGTTGTTTTCCGTGAACCTCTGTTAAAGAAGTGTCGCCGCGATCCAAGATGAAGAGAAATCTCGAGCAGCGCTATGGCATTAAATTCTGCGTCAAACTCGGGAAACCCGCGACGGAGACCATCGGAATGATTAAGGGGATGCTGTCATGAGCCGCTCAAAAGTGGCACACCAACGACTCCCCGCGTCTGAAGTAAGCCAGAATGAGCAAGTCAAGGGTCAAATCCATGCTCATCTGCTTTTTCGACCGTCGTGGTGTAGTTCACTGGGAGTTTGTACCCCCTGGACGAATTGTGAATGCCAGGTTTTACGTGGACGTGCTTGACAGGTTGCGCAAACGCGTCATCCGCGTGCGGCCAGACATCGCCGATTCTTGGAAACTTCAACCACAGAGGATATAAATAATACCAGAGTGCTCGAAGGATAGGGAAATGTGTTTCGCCTTTACTGAAGCGCTGGAACAGAGCTTAGTGGCCAAGAGGCTAGCGACGTTGCCGCTTTGAACATTGTGTGAGAGAGAGGAGATGGACAGCTGATGCACACACGTTAAACACTTCGGCGACAAAAAAGGACACTGGGCCGAGTGTTGGCTGCACGACTTGGCAACGTTAGCTAGCTAACATCGCTTGTCGCGCTCTGCAGCGGCCAGCTAACATATTAACGAAATTACCGAAACACATCTTCCTATCCTTCGAACACTCTGGGTATTACTTATATCCTCTGTGGTTCAACACGACAACGCGCCGTGCCACACCTCACTGCTGGTGAGGGAGTTTCTGACCAAGCACTGGGTTGCCACGTTGCTCCACACCCCTTACAGTCCAGATCTGGCACCTTCGGATTTATTCCTCTTTCCTCGGCTCAAGCGGGACCTCAAATACAGCTCCGTAAAGACGTCCAAGAGGCCGTGTAGGCTTCTCTGAATGGGATCACAGAAAGCGAGTCCCAGTAGGCGTACGCGCAGTGGGAATCGCGTTAACGTTGTCTCGGAACACAAGGGTGCTACTTTGAGGACTATAAAGGATTTGTACAGAATTGTTCAGTAAAGCAATTCAATTAATTCAGTCCTACTACTTTTTGATCCTACTAGCACTAGGTAATAGGTAATAGGTATATAGGTCGTTGGACTGAAATGACAGCGGATCATTTAATACATTACTAGGGGCTCTGCCCCTGGACGCTCCGCGTCCCAACCCCGGCTCGGCCTTCGGCCTCAGATGGCTGCTTCGCTTCGCTCGCAGGTGGAAAATTCGATAAAGAATCTCGTTAATCTTTTTCTCGTTTGTACATAGGTGACCGAGCATAAATTAGCTGTTTTATTTGGCAGCTGACTCGAACTCATTAAACATTATCTCCATAAGATTAACATGGGAAATTTGAAGGATTGTATACCGGAGCTCCTTCTCGGGTGAATAGCGGCTGAACGGATGATAATATATAAGACTCGACATATCTGTGAATGATTATGTTCAGTTTTTGATCCAAATTAGCTGTTTTATATATAATAGGTTTGTAACAACCAATGTTTGAATTGAATTAAAATATAGTTAGCATTTTTCGTTGATTTTTGTTTGTGTTTGTTTTTAGTTTGTCAATGTAACCTCAAAAAGGTAATACTACATTTGATACTGATTTAATCCAAATCAGTTGTTGATCAAAATCAGCTGTTTTAAGCTTTTCATACGAACAGCTGTTTTTGTGTCCCTGATAAAATCAATAGAAATCTTTCTTCCATAAGATTAACATTGAAACTTTGAGGGCCACTGGGGCGTAGTAGCCCTAATGTCCTAGGACTTCGGTAAATGGCCTAAAATCTTCCCAGGGTTAACCTGTGTTACTATGCAAAATTTCAAAGCAATCGGATGGACGGTATACGAACACAAAGTGGACAAAAAACCAAAAAAACCCCCCATAAGGAATACACAGCAGAAATTTGCATTTGATTATAACGTTTGTAAGGCGAAAGATACATGATTTGTAATGCTTGATGGCAAATCTGGGCGTGCATACCTTTAAGACCTCAATTATGAAAATCGGTCGGGTAGAAGAGCCGAACGGACTCGGAAAAGAAAAATAGAATTTTTTTAATATATAAGATTGGAGTTGTGTTTGAATTCTCTGTAAATTTTGATTTTTTTCAAAGTCGTTAATTAATCTTTCCTTTATGCAATAATGAAGAGGTGTCAAATTGGAGTCGGAATTTGTGTAGGTATGGTTATGGTCTATTAGATGCTGTGCGTAATTTGTCGAGTGCACCAAACATCAAGAATTTATTTGAACCATTTTCAAAACGGCAGCTGTTATACATTTTTAAAGTGGAATATCTCGAAAACCGCTAAATTTACAAGAGACATTCGTACATTTGTAAATCGTAACATATAAAATACTTGTACCTCAATATCTTATCTATTTCTGGAGTTACATTGAGTTTTTGTAAAACAAAATGGCGGGTTGCGACTAAACTAAGCCGAATTCGAAAAAAGTTACTGAACATTAAACATGTATTTCAATGTATACAATACGATCTTGGATAGGATCGCTAAGGTCTTTTGTGACATCCTGTATATCATTACATTATTTCCTTGTCTTTGCAACGTAATGTAAGTACACAAAGAATCTTGCCAGACATACAGGGTGAATTTTAAATGTCCCCCCCCTAATTTTTTCAGCATTTCTTAAGATATCGACTCCCAACCACCGCCGAACATCATTGATTAATTTATACTTTCTTTTGATGAGGTTCACATTTTTGGCCGCCATATTGGAATGAACTTTTATTTTTTAAATGTAAAGGTAAGGTTGTGACCCATCATTTCAAACTATTTTTTTCCGTAGAACACGATGCCGCAATCGGTTTTTAATTATCTGCTTTCGTTCTCGAGATATTATCAATTTTGTAAAAAAATGAAAATTTAAAAAATCCCTTGTTTTATTAAATTTAAAAAAAAATATCGACCCTTTATCATCAGATATCACAGTTTGGTAGTAGCTTATAGATTTTTATTAAGTTATAAGTTTTTACTGCCATCTTGGGTACGCCATATTGGATTCAGATGCTTGTTTTTAATGTAAATATGGTGTTGCAACACACGATTTTGAACTAATTTTTACGCTTTACACGCTGCCGCAATCAGATTTTTAATTTAAAATCCTTTAATTGTTTTTAAATAAATAATTATACTAAAAAAATACAATTAAATCAACGACGACGACCCAGATAGAAGGCTGCAGTTATTTTAAGGAATAATTAATCTTTTATAACAATTAAAGTTTAAAAAGTTTAACCTGATTTAATTGTATTTTTTTAGTATAATTATTTATTTTAAAACAATTAAAGGGTTTTAAATTAAAAATCTGAGTGCGGCAGCGTGTAAAGTGTAAAAATTAGTTCAAAATCATGTGTCACAACACCACATTTACATTAAAAACAAGCATCTCAATCCAATATGGCGTACCCAAGATGGCAGTAAAAATGTATAACTTAATACAAATCTATAAGCTACTACCAAACTGTGATATCTAATGATAAAGGGTCGATATAAAAAAAAAAAAATTAATAAAACAAGGGATTTTTGAAAATTTTAAATTTTTTACAAAATTGTTAATATCTCGAGAACTAAAGCAGATAATTAAAAGCCGATTGCGGCATCGTGTTCTACGGAAGAAAATAGTTTGAAATGATGGGTCACAACCTTACCTTTACGTTTAAAAAATAAAAGTTCATTCCAATATGGCGGAAAAAAATGTGAACCTCATCAAAAGAAAGTATAAACTAATCAATGATGTTCGGCGGTGGTTGGGAGTCGATATCTTAAGAAATGCGGAAAAAAGTATGGGGGGGGGGACATTTAAAACTCACCCTGTATGAGTTACATCATTGAATTCGTCATTGTGTTTTGGTAGTCGTACTAAATTTACGAAACTTAAATCAAGTAAAAATCGCTCCTTTCAGGCACGTTCGACGTCAAACACGTTTGCTGAGTAAAAGTTATCAATGAAGGAAATGTTTTTGTTGCAGCGATTAATAGGCTACATATTTTGGAACGAAGTTAGGAGTTAACAAATGTTGTGGTAGGACAACAAATAGAAAATGTAATGCGTAACGAAAAAAAGTGTTATTAATTGGTTGCTATGGCAATGACAAATATAAGATACGAGTAACGAATAAGCGTTATCAAATTGGTTGCTATGGCAATGAATGTAAATACATTCAAGAAACATGTGTTTTGGTTCATCAATTTAAATTAAGAGACGATCGATTCCGTCCGGCGTAGTTCATATATTATCGTCAAGCGCTGAAATTTTAGGTTAGGCCTAGAAAGTGATTTTAAGTTTAGGCCTAACCTAAAATTATTGCACGTATGTTGCCGTTAAGACAGGTAAAATAAATGAAACATACACACAATAATTTTAGGTTAGGCCTAGACTGATGAACCAACATTTTATGTTTATTGAATGTATTTACAATGAATGAGCATTTAACTGTGTTTACCATCTTAGCTTTGATGTTATAATTAATTCTACACCTTTATTATAATAACATTAAACGTATGGAAACAGTAAATATTTGTATAAAAAATAAACTAATAATAAACGGCGATTGAAAGATTAAAATTATGTGTGTATGTTGCCTTAAGGCTGGTAAAAGAATTGAAGAAAAGGCGTGATGAACTTCGTTCCTACGACCGCACACATTTACTATTTTTTACAAAGCACTTCGTTCCTGACGGGGGTCCCACGACATTTAATTTTTTCTTCGTAACATTATTTCAACATTTCTGATGTGTGTACAAATTTTTTTTTTTTTTTTTGTGAAATACCAGGAACTTTAATACTAACTCCTTTTAATAAATGTAAATCAAATCAAACGTCTGTTATTAGATATTATAAATAAAACAGCTGATTTGGATCAAAAACTTAACATAATTTTAGGTTAGGCCTATAGTGAACCAAAACACGTTTATTAAAAGCATTTACATGTATTAAGGGTCGGCTCTAGTAAAACAGAAAGCAACCTACGACTCCCTATATCGGCGGTAGGTTACGCGGACATTGCTCAGCCTAAATCCTTTTAAAACCCGCAATTATTCAAATAGCGTTTTTTTTAAAATACCAAACTCTTAGGGACTAAATTCTTCAGGCGAATGGCTTGGTAATTTTTCGCTATAATTAATAGTGACAACATAAAAAAAATATTTAAATCAATGTTTTAAATTGTAAATAAATATTAAACAAAATATTTTTCTTAATTTTTAAAAAGCCATTTGCATGCATATATACCATAGCTTTAAAATGACATATCGTTTATAATTTTCCGATCAAAAATAAAGGAAAAATTTGGATTTTAATTTAACATTGGTCTTATGGAGTGTCGGCCAACATGGCCGACAGCTAGAGCCGACCCTTAACATAACAACCATCTTGGCAAATTTAAAATCAGGTAATTATTATTCACAACTAACATTTTTTTAAATTAAGTACTATACTGTATTGTAAGTCAAACATCTGGTGTAACATATTATATTGTTTTCTTTAGTTGGTAATATCAAAATGTACTTGATATTATGAGAGACCCTTGCGTGCTCCGCATGCCAACCCCTTTGGAACCTTTTATACACATAATTATATGTTTTATATATATATAATAAAGGTTAAAAGAACCAGCAAGGCTCAGGTCTACACTTTAATAAAAACCTAACCTAAAAGTTAGAAATACAAATAATTGCTTCAAAGTTTGAAATCAGCTGCTAACGAAAATATTTGAGCAAAGAGCTGTTTTATCTGTTATTTTTATTGAATTGGTTGCTATGGTAATAAATGTAAATACATGTGTTGGTTCATCAGTCTAGGCCTAACCTAAGAATTTTCCCCGACTAAATTTACAAATATTGAAATAAAAAATGTTTTTAACGAAATAAATTATAGCCTATTTTACTCAGGGATAGTGTAGCTTTTTATTAGTAAATCTTTTTTTTCAATCTTTTCAGTAATTCCAGAGATTACCCCCTACATACAAACAAACTAATTTTACCTCTTTATAATCTTCTTATATATAAAATGCAATGTCCTGACTGATGATCAACGCAGAGCCGATTCTATTAAAGCTAGAGACTTGAAATTTGGAAGGTACATCCGTCCAATAATGTAGAGGCGTACTAAGAAAGGATTTTGCAAAATTTTGAATTTAAAGGGTAGAAAATGCGAAAATTCATCCCTCCCATAAGCAGCCATGTAAAAGATGAAACAGCTGATTCGTATTTATTAATGTGTTATTCTGGTTACTATGGTGATAATTCCAAACTCTTTCAAAAAAAGTGTGTTGATTTTATAATAATAGGCCTAACCTAAAAAATTGTGTTAAACCTTTGGTTCAAATAAGCTGTTTTATTTATAATGTGTAACAATAATATAATGTTAAATTGTAATATTAAAGGGGAGTAGACGCTCCCCTTTATAACCTTCAAATTACGCCCTAGTTGAAG
>JAGFPH010001521.1:200767-222962 GCA_018207615.1 Philaenus spumarius | reverse complement strand
CAGGTAATGCGTATAGGTTGGTGGAGAAAGATGGATCATTGTTTGTAATAATCTAGTTAAGGTGACACATACAGATCGAGGACTTTAGCTGTGCGCGCGGGAATCAGGTACCTGTAGTGGAAGGGGGGGGGGGGGGTGGAGATGGGCGTCTTTTCTATGTAGCTTCCTTTAGGCCCATAGGTGCTCACTAAGAAAGGGTATGAAAAATTTCGAAATTTTAGGAGGGGTTTGGGGGGATCAAAGTTACTAAAATCATAATTTCAGATCTTTTATTATTATGACAATAGTGCTTTTATTATTTAAGATCTATATATATAAAAGCCAAATACCACTCACTGACTGAACACTTAAAAAGAATACAATTACGTTAAAAAGACTGAAAATACCAACCACCACGGGCAACGCCGTACGGGTCAGCTAGCTAGTATCTTATATAATATTCTTAATGTAAAATAACAGAAACACACTATTCAGAATTTGTGCACAATCAATGGTATTTCATACCCCAATGCTCTGAAACGTTATCATCATTGAAAGTGCTTTTACGTATTAAAAATTGCAGTTGATTTTGAGCTTTGTGGAAACACAAAAGTATACTGGCCTTCCTAGACCGATGTGTTACACCACCGGCACGCACTCAGTTCCAAGACGGTGGGGAGTCCAATCTTCTACACGTGCGACTTTCAAAGTCCCTGAGTGGGCCTGGAGAGCACATACCCGCGGTACCATTTTTAGCTACAATACTTTCCCCGAGGCCCATAATGGTCGCGGACCTGTTGCTTTACATAGTGCCTTGGTCTCTGTCAGATTGCTACGGTTTCTACTTACTTTTACGTTCCGCTGGGGACTTGTCGCCATGACACTTTAAGGTTACAAGGTTTCCGTACTGGACGAATGAAAAATGCCAATGAAAAGATATCCGAGAAAGTATTATGTACCCATAGATCTCATTCCCATATTGAGGAATTCATTTCATCTGTACATTTACAAACAGTAGTATACGGTTCGTGACCTCTTACTACTACTGGGAAGTGTTGCCTTTCAACTTGGTAATGCCAAACGCAAGTTATTGAATGTACAGAATATGTTTTATCTGTTCTACGACATGGTCAATCCATATTATGAAATCATCAGAGGCCTTAACCTATATGTTTCATATTTGCATGATTTTGTGTATTAGTTATGTAAAAATTTTACCAGTAGAATCACCACGTGGTGTTATAACCCGTTCCCGTGCAAAACAGTTGAACTATATGAAACAGTAGGGAACTACCCTTTCCTGTTTGCTACGCCTAAACACTCTGGCCAGTTGTCAGTCTCACTCCAACTTGTCAACTAGACGCTTGCCATCAATTGCGTGTGCTTAGTGTTTGAATTGTGTTTTGTCCGTGGTTGGTGTGTTTTACTTCTCAGTCTTAGCTCTGAGATGTACGAGGTGTGTGAGAAAAGTAATGAGACTGGCAACACTGCGGGCGATCTGGCAATGTTGTGGCTACCGGCCGGTGCTAGACCGGTTTGTGTATTCCTTCCACTTCCTCAGTCCGAGTTACAAGTCCGTACAGCTAACACATTATTTTTGACAGCGCCATCTGTGAAGTTGTGTTTTGGTAGTGTGTCACAGAAATGGAGCATCGGAATTTACAGCAACGTTGTGCAATAAAGTTTTGTGTTAAACTTGGTGAATCCGCGAGTGTAACTTTTGAAACAGGCCTATGAGGAACATTGTTTATCAAGAGCACAAGTTTTCCGCTGGCACAAATCATTTTTGGAAGGCCGAGAACACGTTGAAAATGAACCCCGCTCAGGGAGACCTTCAACTTCAAAAACTGACGAAAATGTTGAACGTGTGAAGGCTCTTGTGAGATCAGACCGTCGTTTAACAATAAGGATGATGAGTGAACACCTAAATTTAAACACTTTCACCGTACATCAAATTGTGACAGACGATTTGAACATGCAAAAGATCTGTGCAAAAATGATGCTGAAAAACCTCACAACTGAACAGAAAGACAATCGAAAAAACGTGTGCGTTGCCCTTCTTCAGAGGATTGCCAATGAAAAAGAATTCTTCAACTGTGTGATCACAAGTGACGAATCCTGGATATTTGAGTATGATCCTGAAACAAAGTGAAGAGTGGCACACTCCGTCATCTCCTCGGCCGAAGAAATGTCGAATGGGCAAATCAAAGATCAAGACCATGCTGATTTGTTTTTTGACAGTAAGGGTTCGTGCACAAAGAATTTGTTCCACCAGGACAAACTGTCAATCAAGTTTTTTATAAAAGTGTCCTTGAAAGGCTCAGAAAAAGAGTGATTCGTGTGAGACCAGACATTGCAGACAAGTGAATGCTTCATCATGACAATGCCTTGTGTCACACGGCCATTTCCAACAATGAATTTTTGACCTCAAAACGCATTACTGTTGTTCCTCAACCCCTCTATTGACCTGATTTGAGTCCTTGTGACTTTCTCCTTTTCCCGAAATTGAAACATGTCCTAAAAGGACGTCATTTTGGAACTCTGGAGAACATTCAAAAGACTGTGACCGACCAGTTAAAAGCCATACCAGTTGAAGACTTCCAGCGCTTCTACCAAGAGTGGGAACAACGACTCCGCCGGTGTATAGCTGCCCAAGGAAACTACTTTGAAGGGGATAACATTGGTGTTTGAAAAAAATAAAAATTTTAGTTAGTATAAAATCAGTCTCATTACTTTTCTCACACACCTCGTATCACGTAGATATTTAAGGTTAGTAGTAATTTGTAGTTTTACTTTGTTCACTCTTACATAGGCCTAGTTGCCTGGGTTTATGTACCGTTAGTTTTAGCCACTTGAGTACGGGAATTGATTTGTATTCCCGAAACGTCGTGTTTGATAATTTAACACACAAATGATGGCAAATGTCCGAACAAGTAATTATAATAAAATTCAACGTCCACCATTAACTAACAATAACTTCAAACAGAGAATAAATACATGGCATCTATTTTTTACTTGAGTGGTTCTTTTTAAAGCGATCAAAACAGCTGTTTATAAACAAGCCAATTTATACTGTTTTATCAGCTGTTCATTGAATAGTTTTAAATTACTGTTAAAAAACAAGCTAATTTATACTGTTTTAGCACGTTGGAATTAGAATAAATTGGGCCTGATTTAACAATTTATTTTGTCAAAAAAAAAAAAAAGGTAAACTTGGCAAAGATGGATAAATTCTAATAATCAATTTTGTAATATAGGCCTGGCTCATTTCTGAAACATAGTATTGAGGTTATGTTAATCGTGCAATAATTTTTACTATATTTAGGCCTGGTTTCAAAACTTTAGTTGACAGAAGATAGTAGAACTAGGGACTAAAATCGTAATGAAAGCCTCTCACATTTCTAAAGCATGTATTTGAGGCTATAATTAATCTTGTAATTATTGTTAATATATTTAAGTCTAGTTTCATAATTTTACAAACCTAGTACAAACTAGTCAAAGATTAAGGAGATTCTTTAGTGAATTTTCCAACTGCGAGCGAAGCGTCCAGGAGCAGAGCCCCTAGTGAGATATTTATATAAAACGCATATGGTTCTGATTTTTTTTTAAATGTTTCTAATATTATGTTGGTTTTAACTACCGCGTGCTTCACCTTTTTTAAATATCGACCAATGATACAGACAAAACTTAAAGGAAATTTATATGATCTTCAAAGTAATAAATAAGGATTTTCTCTAAAAAATAAACTGAAAGCAAGTTATGCAAAGAAAACGAAAAAGTGACGTTTTGTGACGCATTTTCTAAAATGGTGGCAGAAGCACAAGGGCGTTACGGTAGAAAAGTGATTATTTTGAACACAGTAGGTAATACACATATCCAAAAAGCAGAAGGATAACCAACAGTTTGCGGGGCAAAATTCTTTGACTCTAGGGCTTTCATTTGACTTTAGGAACACACAAACAAGTGATCAATTAAGAGCTGCTTTTCCCTTTTTTTGGTGCGGAGTAAATTGCCTTATTTTAGAAATAAAATATTTTCAGCCTTCCGTTAATGCAGAAACTAGAATCGAGGTTAAGGGCTCAACTTGGGTCACTTCCAATACTTCGCTCGCAGTGCATAGTACAAAGTAATATTGCATTAATACACTTGCCTCGATCCACTTGTAAAGTTAAACTATATTTCAACTTTCCTGAATTTGCTTCGTGAACTTTCTTACCGCAATAAAAGTGGTCCGGCCCGTTTCGACAGACATTTCTTATTTTATTATGGAACTATGTATTTTTGTCTATAATTCGGTTATCATTTGACCTAGAAAATAATTCGATCACGCAGCTGAACCGCTGACGTGAGTTGAGCAAATTTCCAAAATTAAGTTTATAGGCCTATGTTTTAGGGTTTCAACCAACAATTAGGGAAATAGCTCTATTCACGACGGTGCTGAATAGCTGCAAAATGGTTCGTACGCCATTCCCCATATTGGGAGTATCTTCAATAAACAATGCATTGCGTGCTTCGCACGCCATTCCGCATACTGGGATTATCTTCAATACACAATGCATTGCGTGCTTCGCACGCCAACTCCACCGCATGGCTTTGAACCGGGTACTTCTATGGTATTTTACGTTTTGATCAATTGTGGGGGAACCAAGCGAGCTATAAGGTCGCGTAAAAAAAACAAAATTTGCAGAATAACATCCTACATTTATATTTGTAGAAAAAACTCAAAAACAAATTCATTCTCGTAGGAAATATCTCAGGAAATAGTTACTTCCGGTCAAAAAACGTGCTTCCGATTGTTGGATTTTTTTTGGCTAACGAACTCGTCCGAGCGACGTAGATAACCATCATGTGTACCAAATTTGAACCAAATCGGACTTAAAATGCGGCCGCTAGAGTGCGAACATATATATGTATATATATATATATATATATATGATTTTTAATGGCACCCCAAAACGTGTTCTGGGGACCATGATCGGTGCTCATTTGCTGCTCCCGACCTTGGGTCTTACCATAAGGGCCACTTCAATAGCTCATTTTTCCTATGGAAATTCGCTAATAAAAGCAGCATTTCGTTTTTGAAAAAACTATTCTTTTTTGAAAGATTTTCCTGAAATTTGATATTAAAAATGTTTGACGGTTGTCATTTAGAAAATTGAATTAATAACGTTTTTGTCGTACACTGATAAGAGGGAGCATAAAAGTGAGACTACTGAATTTGAACTCATCATCTTATCGGTAGGAAAGATGAGCTATTGCAGTGACTCTTATGGTGTTACCTAAGGTCGGGAGGAGCAAATGAGCACCGATCATGGTCCCCAGAACACGTGTTGGGGTGTCATTAAAAATTGCCTATATATTTTACATCCGATTTGGTCCAAATTTGGTAGACACGTCTTTTAAGTCGTCCAATAACAAGAAACACGTTTTTGGCAGCAAATAAAATTTTTGTCGAGATTTTTCGTACTAGAATGAAACTTTTTTTGGGGTTTATCTAAAAATAAACGCTACCAGAAACTGGCACATACTTTCTCACAAACATTTAAATTATTAAACAGATTCACTGTGACTTCATAATTGTAGGAGGGGTAGGAGAGGTGATTTTAAACTAGGAGATTAACTAATAAATATCATTATTATTAGCTAGAGATAAAACTATTCTATCGATTACGAACAAATTTGCACCAAACTCGTCAATTAGGCCTGTAAAGATGAACGAAAAAAGGTTTTGAAAATTTTTGAAAAACAACCCCCTTTATGGTCAAAAACCCCTAAAAATCAGTTATTATTATTATTAGCTAAACGAGAATTTTTATATGCGGTTTTTGCATATGGTAGGGTACATTAAAGGCTACAAATAAATTTGTTTTATCAAAATCGTTAGAGCAGTTAAAAAAAAAAAATAATAACTGATTTTTTTGCCGAAAAGGGGTTGTTTTTCAAAAATTTTCAAAACCCTTTTTCGTGCATCTATACAGGCCTAATTGACGTGTTTGGTGCAAATTTGTTCGAAATCGATCGAATAGTTTTCGCTCTAGCTTTGTATACATACAGACATACAGTCATACATATATACAGACATACATACTGACATACAGACAGACATTTTCTACAAACCAGTTTTTTGGACTCAGGTGGTCCCAAATCGGATATTTCCACAAAAATCTCATCATCGATTTTTTTTGCGATCACTAAACTTTCTCTATACTATAGTACAGTGAGAAAGTAAAATGAAGGAGATTATTTTGCACATTTAATTTTTTTACACGACCTTATACCCCGTCTGGTTCCCCACAAAATCGATCAAAACGTAAAACTCCATAAAAGTACCAGGTTCAAATCCTGTCGGGGGATTTTACCTTAGGGGCAACATCTGAGGCGAGGTCGTAACTTCGAGGTTCAAATTTGCAAAGCGCAGTCCACAATCCGAGGTCCGCAAACCCCCAAGTACAATTTATAATATTGTGTGTTTTAAGTGTCTTTGGTAAATAATACATGGTTTTAGTAACAAACATTCCTTTTGCATTTCACTAAGAAAAATATGATTTTTTCAAAAACGGTACAACCCTCCATTTTGAATTTTTGTCACTTTTCGTCTTTTAGTCTGCGATCTCAAAATCTTTCAAACATGTCTTGTGCTTAAAACATGTTTTTATGAAAAACAGTATCTTAAAAAATAAAAACATAAAAGTAACAGTAATAATTTTGTTAAAACTAAAAATAAACGGCACCAGATAACTGCCACATACTTTCTCCCAGTTGAAACTTTATACCGTCCCAAGAGTAGCATAGGAGGTGGTTTTTTAGAATTGCAAAAGTAGGACATACCATGGAAAATATTAGATGCATGTAACACACATCCATATTATATTATTATTTAAACTATTCGATCGATTTCGAACAAATAAATTTGCACCAAACATGCCTATTAGGCTTGTATAGATGCACGAAACAATGTTTTGACAAATTTTGAAAAACAACCCCCTTTTTGACCAAAAACCCCCAAAAATCAGTTATTATTATTATTATTCCCTAAACGAGAATTTTTAGAAAGATGCGGGTTTTTGCATATGGTAGGGTACATTAAGGGCTACAAATAAGCCAAATTTTATCAAAATCGTTAGAGCCGTTTTTGAAAAATTTGGATTTTTCTAGTTTTTTGACCATTTTTCGGGGGTAAACCCCTTAAAAATTAAAAATTTGAAAATTATAAATAAAAAAAAACGCCTGGAGATATTCCAGAACTACACCTACATAGCAAATTTCATCAAAATCGGACCGTTGGTATGGTCTCCAGCTCTGTACACATCCTTACAGACACACGGACAGACATCACCAAAAAAAAAACACTTTTTTTGTGTTCAGGGAGCACCAAAACAAATAATTCCACTAATAATATTTTTGGGTTCAGGAAGCACCAACAAAGATAATTCCACTAAACATTTTTTGGGGGTTCAGGTAGCACCAAAACAGATAATTCCACTAAAAATTTAAATTCGAAAATTTGGACGAAAACAATACTTTCTTCATATACTATGTATAGGGTGGAGAAAGTAAAAAAATGAGTGTAGAATAGCCGAGAGGTTTAAGAATTCATTCCAAAAATTGTATTCATCTTTTATTTAAGCAAAACGATAATTTTTTTACAAAAGCGTACAGCCGTCATTTTAAGTAGCCTACTCCAATTTGATTTTTTCGTCATTTAATCAGCTACATCAAAATCCGTGAAACATGTCTTTGAAGAAAAGTAATGACTTATAAATAAATTCAAAAAAACAAAAGCAATAATTTTATTAAAACTAGGAAAAGGAGAGTAGAATAGCCGAGAGGTTAAAGGACACTTTCTAAAAATATAATTTAGCTCTTATTTAAGAAAAAAAATAGTGTTTTTTACAAAAACGTTTCAACCGTTATTTTAATTCCTCCATTTTGATTTTTTGTCACTTTTCGTCATTTAATCAGCACTTTAATTCGCCCAAAGTACTTCTAACATGTGTTTGCATAAAACAGGTATTTATGAAAAATAATATCTTATTAATAAAAACAAAAAAAAGTAAGAGTAAACATTTTTTATGGATTAAAAAAAGGGATCGTAGAATGGCAGAGAGGTTAAAGGATTCATTCACAGATTGAGTAGGCTTAAACCTAGGTAATGACGATCGATTTATCTGTGCTATTCTTCCCCGGGTCTTTATTAGTGGAGCATAAAGTAAAAACGTTAATAAAGTGTCTTTAAATTAATAGTGTCACTACTTTATTAGGCAATTTTGTTGTCAAAGTTGTCAAAAAGGAGGAAAGTTGAGTGGAAAAATATGTTATATTAAAAAAAAAAAAACTCTTATCTTATTATTACGACGTAAAAATTAAATCTGTAACCATTTTGAAATTTCTTTAAAAAATTCAATAGGAATGAGTTATATTTTTGATAAAACAAAAATGTTCACTATACGATGGGGAGGTCAGTATCTCTGTACCTGCGGGCCATACCCTACAATGAAAACTTACAAACAAAACACGTTACATAATTTTTATTCACTTTTTGGTTTAAGTTTGATGAGAGCAAAATATAAATTCTTTCAAATTCGTTTTTTTTATTAAGGTAAGGATGCATTACACTTTAATTTCCTGTTTGAGCGTAAAACACCAAAAAGACAAACACTCCCCCCCCCCCCCACCAAGGTCATCACAAGTGTTCCAGACTGGAAAACGTCCAAACACACAAATCACGGACTCTCTTGGCAACGGATTCGTCTTTACATACAGTTTCCGGCAAATTTATTTCCTCGGTTTAACTATATTTTGAATAGCACTAGGCCTTTCTTCAAATTAACAAGTCCACAGGCGCCGGAATTATATCGCTACTTGTATTGTATATTTCGTGGTTTTGGTACTTTAAAGTTAGTAATAATAACTAAACGCTGACGAATTGCAAATACTTACGACGAATCTGTTCGTGTACAGCATGTTATGCACGGATATTGCTTGTGGTAGCGCACTGCCAATTTTTATCGTAAAATGGAATGTTTTTGAAATTTTTACTTTTTCACTATACTATAGTATAGAGACAGTATAGTGATCACAAAAAAATTCGTTGTTGAGATTTTTGTGGAAATATCCTGAGTACAATAAGGAGGATTTTACAAAATGTCTATCTGTATCTTATCTTCTAAAGCGAGAGATAATTGTCGGTCTGCTAAATGGATCTGGAATCTCCGTCTAAGGATTTTTGATTTTTTGATTTTATATGGGGCTTTTGGCCACGAGAAATCGATTGGAAATGGTCACCAGTCTGGGAAAATTCGTTTTCTACGTCTTTTTATTAAATTAAAAAGTGAAATTTGTCCATTTCAAACAATACAAAGCACAGCTGATGCAAATGTTTTCAATGTCATTACAATAATCATCTGTTTTCTTTTAAACGAAGCACAGCTGATGCAAATGTTTTCAATGCCATTACAATAATCATCTGTTTTCTTTTAAACTGTATTTTATTAGAGGTGATCCTACTGTTGTATCTATTTTTAGTTACCATGGCAACGAATACTTCTGCTAAATAAACATACCCTTTATTTAGTTGTTTAATGTTATAGGCCTAACCTCAAAACTCAATAATCCAATATTTATTATTGAAATCATAGCCCTGCTTATAATCGAGCTTTAGCTCGGTCTCCTGGTACTGTATACAAAGCTAGAGAGAAAACTATTCGATCGATTTCGAACAAATTTGCACCAAACATGTCAATTAGGCCTGAATAGATGCACGAAAAAAGGGTTTGAAAAATGTTTAGAAACAACCCCCTTTTTGGCCAAAACCAATGCCAAAAAAAATCAGTTATTATTTGTTATAAAAAACGGCTCTAACGATTTTGATAAAATTTGGCTAATTTGTAGCCCATAATGTACCCTACCATATGCAAAAAACAGCATCTTTCTAAAAATTCTCGTTTAGCTAATTAGTAATGATAATAACTATTTTTGGGGGTTTTTTTGCCAAAAAGGGCGTTGTTTTTCCAAAAATGTTCAAACAGTTTGTTCGTGCGTCTACAGGCCTAATTGACATGTTTGGTGCAAATTTGTTCGAAATCGATGGAATAGTTTTCTCTCTAGCTAATAATAATAATATTTATTAGTTACTCTCTTACTTTATTGTATCCTCTTTCCTACTTTAATACAATTATGAAGTTACAGTGAATCTGTTTAATAATTGAAATATGTTTGTGAGAAAGTATGTGCCAGTTTCTGGTGCCGTTTATTTCATTTATAATCTAAATCATTGAAGTTTAAGAGTTGTAATATTTCAACTCAATATTATCAGTTAGCCTAGCCATTTGTAATATTCGTTCGCCTAACCCTTCGGTGGCATATGGTGATGCCAATGCAAACCACAAAATCGCTAATTTTTTTCATATTTTTTTTTCAATTTTTTAAAAGGAAATGTTATGGAAATTATTAATTAGGACAGAGGCACTTGGATTTAAGTTGGGTAGCTGTGACCTGTACTATTATCGATGAATTTGGATTATTTTTGGGCGAATTTCCATAGGAAAGACGACGAGCTATCACAGTTACTCTTATGAGGGAGATCTAAGGTTTGGGGGTCATTAAAAATTATATTGTTTACATATGTGTTCGCACTCTAACGCACTTTTGCGTCTGATTTGGTCCAAATTTGATACACACGTTGGTTTTCTAAGTCTTTAGCAAAAAAAATCTAAGAACCGTACGCTTGTTTTTTGATTGGAAGTAAATTCGTTTTTTTTTACTAGAATGAAATGATTTATGCGGGTTTTTCTAAATAGGAGATTATTTTGTATATTTTGTTATTTTACATAACCTTAAAGCCCGACCGGATCCCCCAGATTCAATCAAAACTTAAAATACCATAAAATTAGCCTGTTCAAATCCACGTGGGTTGGAGGGGGGTTCTATAATCCGAGGTTGCGAGCGGAACGAGATGCAGCGCTTGAGCTGAGATGCAAACAAATTCATTTAATATACAGTATTATTACGTACACACAATAGAGCGCCTTCGTGAGTAGACCAATGTCCCAAATAGTTGAAACCCTTAAACGAAACTTTATTTTCTAAATTGTAAATTCGCCCAACTCACGGCGGTTCAGCTGCGTGATGGAATTATTTTCATCACAGACTTGTTGACCGTATTGTTAAGTAAACGCTTAAGGGTGTTTTAACTGCAGACGTCCTCTTAACAGTTCTTCAAGTAATTGCTTGTTATCCTTAATTGATTGTATTTATAGATCTGTCAGCAAATATGTAGCCTAGCGTACAATACACGGTGTGTTTTGTTACACAACTTTTTGTACAACTAGAGTTTAAACTTTGATTTTACGAATGTATTATAGCTGTCGTACACTGGTTGCCTTTGTTATAGATAAGCAACTCGTAGCCTGCTATAAGGAAATCCTTGACTTGCTGAAATCTATCGCAATACGACCGAAGAAAAATCAATATATACAGGGTGTCTAGAAAATATTGTTCCAAACTTCACCAGGCTATTTTATAGGTGAAAATAAGAAAAAATTCCAATAAACACAGGTTTGGAAATGATCTGTTTTCGAATTATCTACTATTTTGTGTTTTTTTTTTACTTTCTCCACCCTATACGTAGTATATGGAGAAAGTATTGTTTTCGTAAAAATGTTCGAATTTGAATTTTCAGTTGAATTATCTGTTTTGGTGCTCCCAGAACCCCAAAAAATTGTTTAGTGCAATTATCTGTGTTGGTGCTCCCTGAACCCAAAAATATTTTTAGTGGAATTTTTTGTTTTGGTGCTCCCTGAACCCAAAAAAGTGTTTTTAGAGTGGTGTCTGTCTGTCAGTCTGTCTGTATGTATACACGACCAGAGAGGACACTATTGGTCCGATTTTCATGAAATTTGGTATGTAGGTACTAAACCCTAATATCTCAAGGCGTTTTTTTTTCATTTTTTGGAATTTTTAATATCTAAGGGTAATTTACCCCTAAAAACCCATAAAAAACGACAAAAATGCAAATTTATCAAAAACGGCTCTAACGATTTTGATCAAATTTTCAGTATTTATAGTGCTTAAGATGCCAAACAAAATGACACCACCCGCTTTTATCAAAACTTCGGCGTTTTATAATTATGGGGAAATGTTTAAAAATAAACAAGTTTGTGTTGTCAATCTAGCATCGCGGCAGCGGCCGCACGGGGTAGCACCGCGGTAGCGAGCACGGCCAGTAATTCAAAGGTCGCGCGATCGAATCCCGCCTGGGACAATAATTTTTTTATACGATTGACGTAGGTAGAATATTATTTTTTTGTTTTGTTCTAAAAAGTAGTAAATAAAATGATCAAAAACAATATTATTTTGACTACAGTAAGTTGGGAGAAAGTTTGTGTCAGTTAACTGATACCGTTTATTTTTACTCAATACCTTTGAAAAAATCTTATTGAATATCTTTGGAAGTAGAAAGTATATTTGTTACGTAACTTTTACTATTGTACAACGAAACAGAACGTTTTGGTATACTTTAAAAATAGCGGCCATTTATAATTAGTAATGTAAAATATTTATAAAACCGCTAACTTTAAAAAAAATTTCATATCAAACAAAACTGTTTTTTTATTTTTCCCTTAGCTCAAAAGATAACCGCGTTATCGGGTAAAAACTCAAAACATAATTTATTTCTGTACTATTATTGTTGTTTCTGTATTGCTATAGACAATACCAAGAAATCACGATTTTAGTTTTTAGCCTGTATGTTTCGGTTATCTTTTGTTCTATGGGAAATATTAAAATAAACGGTATCAGATAACTGCCACATACTTTCTCTCAGTTGAAACTTTATACCTTCCCAAGAGTAGCATAGGAGGTGGTTATTTAGAATTGCAAAAGTAGGAAAATGTTACCATGGAAAATATTAGATGCATGTAACACACATCCATATTATATTATTATATTATATTATTATTATTTAAACTATTCGATCGATTTCGAACAAATTTGCACCAAACATGTCAATTAGGCATATATAGATGCTCGAAAAAAGGTTTTGAAAAATTTAGAAAAACAACCCCCTTTTCAGCCAAAAACCACAAACTTTGTTATTATTATTATTACATAAACGAGAATTTTTAGAAAGATGGCTTTTGTGCGTATGGTAGGGTACATTAAGGGCTACAAATAAGCCAAATTTTATCAAAATCGTTAGAGCCGTTTTTGAGAATTTTTGATTTTTCTAGTTTTTTGGCCATTTTTAGGGGGTAAAACCCCTTAAAAATCTGAAATTTGAAAAAAATGCCCGGAGATATTTCAGAACTACACCTACATATCAAATTTTATCAAAATCGCACCGTTGGTATGGTCTCTAGCTCTGTACACATCCTTACAGACACACGGACAGACATCACCAAAAAACCGCTTTTTTGGGTTCAGCAAGCACCAAAACAAATAATTCCACTAAAAATATTTTTGGGTTCAGGGAGCACCAACGCAGATAATTCCACTTAACAATTTTTGGGGTTCAGGGAGCACCAAAACAGATGATTCCACTAAAAATTCAAATTCGAAAATTTGTACGAAAACAACACTTTCTCTATATACTACCTATGGGGGGGAGAAAGTAAAAACAATTTTGATTGTTTTGTAAAGTTAGCTTTATTCGAGATATTTTACGTTACAAATTTCAAATGGCCGCCATTTTGTAAATATGTGAAAAAACGTTTTTGTTTATTGATCATGGGTAAAAGATGTGATTCCAAATATGCATCCAAAATGTGCGTTCAATATATTTTCTACATACAAAGATTTTAAGTATTTTGTAAAAGAAAACTAAATAGTGGATAGTTGGAAAACGGAGAATTCCGATTCTACTGTTTTATATATGAACTTGTTAGTGAATTTCTATAGCAAAAATGAGCTATTGCAGTGGCCCTTATGGTAAGACCCAAGGTCGGGAGTAGCAAATGAGCACCGATCATGGTCCCCAGAACACGTTTTGTGGTGTCATTAAAAATGTGTATGTATATTTATGTATGTATGTGTGCTCACTCTAGCGGCCGCATTTTAAATCCGATTCGGTTTAAATTTGGTACCCATGTTGGTTGTCTACCTCGCTCGGACGAGTTCGTTAGCCAAAAGAAATTCAACAACCGGAAGTACGTTTTTTGACCGAAAGTATATATTTTTTGAGATTTTTCCTATGAGAATGAATTTGTTTTTCTACAAATATGAATGTAGGATGTTATTCTGCACATTTTGTTTTTTTTACGCGACCTTATAGCTCGCTTGGTTCCCGCAAAATCGATCAAAACGTAAAATGCCATAGAAGTACCCGGTTTAAAGCCATGTGGTGGATTCTACCGTATTCTATTGAAAATACTCCCAATGCCATGTTTATTGAAAGTACTCCCAATACGGGGTTGGCGTGCGAAGCACGCTATGCATTGTGTATTAAAAATTCTCCTAATACGAAGGTTGGCGTGCGAAGCGTAACTTAGAGTAGCCCTACTATTTTGTAGATTATAGCCTATTCTTTTATAAAAACACTAACCAACACTGAAGGCATATTTTAAAATTAATATCCCATTTTTTCCTTCTTTGATACATACGCTTATGAATACTACCGTTGCATCTGTTTGGTTGGTCACAGTTAGTCTGGGGACCATGATCAGTGCTCACTTACTACACCCAACAAAATGAATGAGCTCCCGACGTTTCTGCATATCGTCGTGAATCACCCTGCATATAAAATTTTTAATGACTGCCGAAAACGTGTTCAGGGTACCATGATCAGTGCCCACTTACTACACCCAACAAAATTAATATTGCATTGTCATCGGTCCTTGATAAGTGTGCAAAGTTTCAAATCAATCAGACGTTTTGAAGGGGGTGAAAATCACGTCGTGCTCTGGGAACCATGATCAGTGCTCACTTACTACACCCAACAAAATTAATATTGCATTGTCATCGGTTATTGATAAGTGCAATGTTTCAAATCAATCCGACTCTTTCAAGGGGGTGAAAATCACGTCGTGTTCTGGGGACCATGATCAGTGCTCACTTATTACACCCAACAAAATTAATATTGCATTGCCATAGGTCCTTGATAAGTGTGCAAAGTTTCAAATCAATCCGACGTTTTGAAGTATAGGAAAGTATACGAATATACGAAGAAAGGTATAAAAAGGCACTTTCCGGATTTTACTCCTAACGCGTGACGCGGTTTCTCGACCGACACCCCATCCCGATTACAACGGGCGCAAAGAAGTATAACTTCAAAAGGTTAGGTATTGTTCAGAGTTGGTTTACACTTATGCTGGTTCTTTCTTTCTTCAAAGCACATTACAATATGTATTAAACTGTAACAAAAACATTTATAATAACAGTATCTCCAATTCAGACGCTCATTAACTGAAATATAATTCACAAATTAGTTTGTGTTGTGGTGTGAACCTGAAATCTACGGTATTTTCCCCAACATTAAAGTAAAGTACATCAGGTGATTTGTTTGAAAATTCGAATTGACGCCCATTCGAAATATTTTGATTTCAAACACTTGCATTAATTTTATATGTTTTTGAGGTATTTTGGGTACGGTGAAACCGATTTTGATATAGAAACTATCGTAGCGTTTCGGGATCACGATTTTGGGGTCAACATATTGAAAATATATTGTGGGGGTATCGTTTTATATGTTTTTTTTATTTTTATTAAAACTCTATAGAGAAAGGGTCGTAGCTCTTTGGGATCACGATTTTCAAAATTTTGGCCATAGCTGGAGCGATGGACAGCTCGAAGTTTTTGAAAAATGATGATTATGTATATTTTATAATTTTCTTTTAAAGATTCAGTAAGCAAAATAGTGATTTTATTTTTAATATACTTAATATTCTTCAAAATAAGGCTAAACTGTTGAACAAAATTAAACTTAACTTTTTATGGTTATTATATTCTTTATTTACCCAGACACTATAATGATCTGCACTGTAAAGTTTTCACGTCAGTCTACCATCCACTGAAGATATCATTTTAAAAAAAGTACAGAGTCAGCACTGATGTTATATATTGTCTTTCCAGCTCGTCCATTATACTGTTAATGTGTGAGTTATGTCGTATATTTCTCTCCTGTTGAAAGAACTACGTATATTATTTATGTTGTCTGTCCAAGAACCAAGCCCCAGCGGTATATTTATTGGTTATACAGTATTTAGTTTCGGTATGGACCAGATTAAATGCTTCCTCAATAATAGTCGTTTTATTTTCTGAGGCATAAAATAAAAAAAACGTTTATTCAAATAACTGTTATTTGCTTGCGTGTGCTTAATTCACACGTCGTCTGCTCATAATACATAAGTCGGACATGAATTCTCTGCGAAAAATTACAGACATTAAGGGACTTTTTCAGCTCGCGTAGAACAGCGAAAATACACTAACGTCTTTCGGAAGCAGTTTTCCAACGAAAAAAGTTGCGAAACTCTTAAATTGTTCTTAAAGACTATAATATGCCATGTCTTATTTCTCAAAATTGTAAAACATTGACGGTTACTTCTTTTAAAAGGTTCAATGAAGTAAAAATTGATTATTTTTAATGCAAATTTTTTTGTTGGGGTGGGGGATGGTTTTTTGGGGTAAACAAAATGTCCATATTTAAGGTTACACGTAAAAGTATGAAGTTAAAGTTATTTACCTGATTATTAATTTACAAATAGAATACAAAACACAAGATTACTAATACACCTCGTTTTAAGCCGGCTGTAGCGCTACTAGCCAACCTACAAAAGTCGTCCAACTTTTCCTTCTTTTTGTAATGGAAGGCGCTCAGAGTAAGGAAACTGTAAGTGGGCGATTACCAGTCCAGCATTGTCTGGCCACCACAAGGTCGCTGACTGTAAATTACTAAGGAGTAAAACAGAAGCAAAGATGCGCAGTGGAATACTGAACTAGTGCGCTTGCGTGAGCAGCAGCTCAGTGCTAGTGCTATGAAAGTGCCGGTCGGATTGCTAGTAGCGCTACCAAAAACAAAAGTGTCGTTACATTGGTTTATATAACTATTCTACAGGCATGTGCAGCTTATTACGTGTTTATGATTTTGACAAGTCTACTGCGAAGGTCTAAAAATCAATATTTTAACAATTATTTCAGACCTTTTAAATTCAAAACGGGAGCCGGTTATGTTTCCAGTTAGGATAGTGGCCCGCTTGTGTCCCCATTCCCACCAACACCCTCCTCCACTGGTAGTCCCCATGCTTGAACCCAATTTTTTCAATTTTTAAATAGGAGCCCTAAACATTTCCGGAATAAAAAGTAGCCCCGATTAATCTCTGAAAACTTAAGTACAGTACATGCAAATGAAAGTTTCGTCAAAATTGGTTCAGCCATTCCTTACATTAGCCCGGACAAACAAACAGGCAGAAAAAATTATAAAATGCATGTTTATTCAAAGTCCGCATAACCTTATGAGCTTAGAAAAAAGTATTTATTTCGTAATTACAGATAGACACTTCAGTTGTATTTATATGTATAGATTATAGTTGTGTGGTAAATATTACATGTACTAGGCCTGCATATCAAAATGATCAGAAAAGAGTGTAGAATAAAAAAAAACGCTAAATAAAACAATTTTTTAACTTCGACTCCCTTAAGGATCTGCTGTAGTGGCGGCCATCTTGGAGTATTATCCCGTAAGAGCAATGTTTACATTTTAAAATATTTATTTCGTTTATGACTTATCACAAAATTGTTTGCATTTCAACCACAGTCACAATACGCATCCGTTTTGCGTTTCACATTTTTTAAATCCCTTCAATTTGCCACTTAATTGACATTGTTTAAGTACTGTACCAAGTTTGAGTTTTTTTTCTTTACACAATAAAAAATTGATAATTAAAAGTGAATCGCAAGCCTGATCCGCAATTTTATAAAGAATATTCAGTTTTTTTTCAACACTCAATTACAAAAGATGGATTTATAAAATGGTTTGAAATGAGGCAGTGTCAAAGAGCTCAGCTGCAAGAAATTGCGCTGTTTAGATACGGCTATAGAGCGAAGCGCTGGCGTCGCCTGTTGCTTTCTCGTTTACTGGAGCAGAGCCTTAAGGGTCTGCTGTAGTGGCGGCTATCTTGGATTTTTATCCCATAAGAGCAATGTTAAATTTCAAACCATTTATTTCGTTTATTTTTTATCATACAATTGTTTGCAAGGTCTCATTTTAAGCACAGTCACAATACGCATCCGTCTTGCAATTTAGTTTTTTTTAAATGCTTTTGATTTGTTATGTAATTGACATTTTGTAAGTACAAAGTTTGAATTTTTTTTCCTAACACAATACAAAATTAATAATGAAAAATAATGTGCAAGCTGGATCCGAAATTTTATAAAGAATATTCAGTTTTTTTGCAACACTCAATTACAAAAGATAGACTTATAAAATGGTTTGAAATGAGACAATGTTAAAGCGTTCAGCTGCAAGAAATTGCATTGTTTAGATAGGGATATAGTGAGAAGCGCTTTCGTTTCCGGTTGCTTTCTCGTTTACTGGAGCAGACCCTTCTAGGGGTTCTGCCAATGGACGCTTCGAGTCCCAACTCCGCCTCGGCCTTCGGCCTGAGATGGCTGCTTCGCTTCGCTCGCAATTGGAAAATTCGCTAAAGAATTTCGTTAATCTTATCTAGTTTGTACATAGGTTTGTAAAATTATGAAACCAGGCTTAAATATATTAACAGTAATTACAAGATTCATTATAACCTCAAATACATGCTTTAGAAATGTGAGAGGCTTTCATTACGATTTTAGTCCTAGTTCTACTATCTTCTGTCAACTAAAGTTTTGAAACCAGGCCTACATATATATAGTAAAAAATATTGCAGGATTAACATAACCTCAATACCAGAAATGAGCTATGCCTATATTACAAAATTGACTATTATAATTTATCCATATTTGCCAAGTTTAGCTTTTTTTTTGACAAAATAAATCGTTAAATCAGGCCCAATTTATTCTAATTCCAACGTGCTAAAACAGTATAAATTAGCTTGTTTTTAACAGTAATTAAAAACTATCCAATGAACAGCTGATTTTGGATAATACTCAATCTCAGTTCTATTCCACTCTATTTCCAACTTGCTAAAACAGTATAAATTGGCTTGTTTATAAACAGCTGTTTTGATCGCTTTATTTACTATTTCGTTGTTATTTTGTAACCAACATGGCAACCCGTAAGACCCTATGTTAAAATATTTCAACTTTTCAATTAGATTTTCTCAAAAATTGCGTTTTTACACGAAATACAACTATATGGGTGTACTTAAAAATCAAAACTACACATTAATACAAAATGTTTTTGAATTCGTTAGAGCCGTTTTCGAGATCCGCGACAGATACAAAGATACAAAGGTAGATACAAGATTTGCTCATTTAAAGTAATAGGATTTTGCGTAAGTCACCCTTCAATGACTCCGGTTTACAACACGAAACTGAACGTTATTACAGAATGATATTGTAACCACTACTAATTTAGGGAGTGGGACAAAGAGCACTTAAACCGACCTGAACGTTGAAGCTCTTCAAAATGACCACTTTCTCTGTACTACTTACCCTTCAGTTTGGCTACTGTTATTCTTCTAACACTAACAAATTGAGGTTAGATCCGAGAGCACTATGAAAACTTTCACACTGCGTGAGCGTGTGCATAGCAAACCATATATGTTTTGTAGGTAACATAACCAACCTAGATAGCACCGTGTAGGCAATCGTACAAAGAGTATAGTAAATGTTCCGTTCGGACTTTGACGTAGCCGAGGTAGCAGGTTCAAATCCTGGATACGGTGTTGTTTTTACGATTGTCTGTGTTTATGTACGAGACCTTGACATTTCGAACGCGAAAATGCACTCGTTGTTTTAAGTGCCTTTAATATTCGTGTAATATTTGAAAAAAATCGAATATACAGTTTTTGATGGACGAAATGCCGAACGGTCGATATAAAATTGGTAATAAGCCACTCCTAAAACGAAGTGTTTATTTTACAAATTTTGTACTTCATCGTATAACTAATTTGTATGGCGGTTTGTAAAATAAGAGATTTCGTAACTATTATATTTAGTATGCCTTATGTTTATAATTGTGGTTAAACTACATTTTTGAACACTCTTTAACTGAGTTTTGATTCTTACTATCAGTTTTTTTTTAATTTCTTTCTAGAACTTTTTATAGGTTACCATCTTCGATACATCTTTAGTTAAGTTCTAGGTTAGCATTTATTTTATTAGTTTGACTTAAGTAATCGTATTGCAAATTATTTTTATATAACTTAAGAATAATATTACACAAATTTAGTTGTACAGCTTGTAGGAAGTTTGTGCAATTTATTTTTATTGTACAGAGGTAGCTATCCCATATTTATCTCTTTGATTGTAGTGACCATGATATATACATAATCCTTGTACCAATATGTATAAATTAAAAAAATTTTGTTGAGTAGTTTTTGAGCATAAAGACAAAGTAAGTGTATATAGGCCAGTAGGTAGAGGTAAATTTAGACCAAAAGTTCCAGTAATTTGAAATACGGCTGAATTTTTTTTATAAGTACATTTAAGTATGTAGATTAACATAAAAAAGGTTTACCAGTCTATCGATTTCCCAAAGTCGAAAAAAAAATCGATTATCATTTTTTTTCTCGATTATCCTTAATATTTCGAGCTGGGATGAAAATAAAGGAAAATAAAAAATACCACACCGTGTAGGGGAGGTATTTTTCAACAAAAAAGGTCATATGTATTTATTTCGTCCGAGCAATGGTTTGTCTGGAAAAAATTCGATAATGCAGGTATGTATTTTGCAGGAGGGGAAATCACTAAAAGGGGACATCTTATTCATATATGAAGCGTTGGCTCATTCTAAATTGGCCGAATCTTGTTATCTTGAAAAATAAGATGTCCCCTTTTAGTGATTTCCCCTGCTGCAAAATACATACCTGCATTATCGAATTTTTTCCAGACAAACCATTGCTCGGACGAAATAAATACATGTGACATTTTTTGTTGAAAAATACCTCCCCTACACGCTGGTATTTTTATTTTCCTCTAACTTCATCCCAGCTCGAAATATTAAGGATAATCGAAAAAAAAATGATAATCGATTTTATTTTCGACTTTGGGAAATCGATAGACTGGTAAACTTTTTTTTATGTTAATCTACATACTTTAATGTACTTATATAAAAAAAAAGATCAGCCGTATTGCAAATTACTGGTAGTTGTAACCTATACCGACTGGGCTAATAGTTGATTATTTAATTTTAAGGGCAGTTATCCCTTCCTTCCCTTTGACTTAAGCAATCGAATTGCAAATGGATTTTATATCGCTTACAGAAAGTTAGTTCAATTCATATTTATTGTATACTAGCTGACACGTACGGCGTTGCCCGTGGTGGTTATTATTTTCAGTCTTTTTAACGTAATTGTAATCTTTTGAAGTGTTCAGTTAGTGAGTGGTATTTGGCTTTTATATATATATAGATCTTAAATAATAAAAGCGCTATTGTCATAATAATAAAAGATCTGAAATTATGATTTTAGTAACTTTGATCCCCCTAAACCCCTCCTAAAATTTCGAAATTTGTCATACCCTTTCTTAGAGAGCGCCTAAGGCGCTAGAGGAAACTACATACCAAATTTCATTCCAATCCGTTCTGGCGTAATTTGAGGATGATCAAAAACGCAAGGAAAAATGCAAAAACGCCTATTTCAGGCGTAATTTTGGGAGTATCTCAAACATTTTTAACAGACTACTTTTAGGCCTTAAACGAACCTAAGTACCAAATTTCAACATTTTCTGCCTATTAGTTCTCGAAAAAGCTGAGAAAACGCAAAAAATCGCTAGAAAAACGCGAATATTGGGCGTATCTTTGGGATGTTTTCAAAATCCGTTCTTAGTGCGCGTCTAAAGGTCCAACTGAACATGCTTGCCAAATTTGAACTCATTTGGTTCAGTAGATTTTTAGTTCTGCTGATGAATGAATCAGTGCCATTTCTCTTTTATATAGATAGATTGTAGTGACCATCATATATAAATAATTCTGGTACCAGTATGTGTAATTAAAAAAAAAAAAAATAATGAAATTAGTCGAGTAGTTTTTGAGCATAAAGACAAAGTAAGTGTATAGTTGATTATTTAATTTTAAGGGCAGTTATCCCTTCCATCCCTTTGACTTAAGCAATCGAATTGCAAATGG
>JAGFPH010001521.1:170325-191546 GCA_018207615.1 Philaenus spumarius | reverse complement strand
GGTGTGTAGCACCAATGCCTTGAATGATTTCTCCCTAGCGCTACCCCGCGGCGCGATCATTCAATATTTTCCCGACAACTTTTTTTCGCCACACTGCCGCCGTATGCATGCATAATCTATTTTATTATTCATGATCTATGCTATTATCGAATGTCTCTATAAAAACATGTTCATTTTATAGACTATAGAAAATTCGCTTTCCGCTTTCAATTCTATTCGTAATTCGTGAATAAGGAGGAAGAGAAAGTTTGGCCCAAGTACCACACTACACATGCCAACATGACTGCGTTGAGTTCTATAGGTTACTTATTGGTATGCGATGTTAGTCTACATGACGGGAATATAAAGAAGTAGTCAAGTTGAAGGTCCAAGTGTGAAGGTTAGAATAGTCCGTTTCACTTAAAATTATTTGCTTTATATTTTATAATGGTTTAATGGGAGTGAAAATAATTTTACAACAAAAAATGAGTACGAAATCCACTCGCTTGCCCAAGAGTTCCTTTAAATCGAAATTCACAAAATGTCACGAAATGTTATTAATAACAATGCATTAACGTTATATGCTCAAGAAAACCATGGATAAATAGAAAATATTCGTGTGGCGGTGACTCGTGAAGAAGGCGAAAACTATCAAGCACAGTTCTGCCCAAATTTTAGCAGCTGTAAATAGCAGGGGTGTGTTTGTTAAGGGAAACGTATTTTGCATCACTTTACACCAGTTTAGATTCGCTAGTTTTACTTAGAAGTACTTAAGAACCTACTTTTACATTTAAATTTTAAAAAATGGTGTGGGGGAGGGTTAACAAATTATCTTTTTTCAAAATTCTTGTCTCAACAGGACCTTTAGAGTGATGTATCACATGACTATGGGTCCCATTTGAAAATTCGATTAACCCCCCCACAACCCTTTCGACCAAAATTGAACAATATTACTTCTTAAAGCAGCCCCTCACTGCAACGAATATTGCCGCAAACCGCATTTAGCTATCTTAACAAATAACCAGATAAAGAGGGGTGCAAGTTATTTTACAGCTACCCTGAATACATAAATATATATAACTAGAGCTTCTCGCTTCGCTCGCCAACCCCGCGGTGATTCGCGTCGAAGCAAATGCAAACAAGTTATTTTATGTAAATAGGCCCTGCTATTAAATTCTAATATATCTTATTTATTTTAAATAAGGATGTAACTTAGTGGTTTTTTTAAATTCCTTAATTTATTAAGGGTTTATTCTCTGGCTTTAAATAAACTATAGGCCTAACAATCAACATTTTTTATAGGGGTTCTTACTACATTTTTATCCCTTAACAGAACGCGACAAAATGTCAATCCATGATACTTTTTTTATGTATGTTGTAAGAAATAAATGTACAAATTATCTGCTCACTAACTTTAAGGAAAATCTGCAATTAATTTTTATTGTTTTAGGGGTTGTTATCACATTTTCACTCCTTAGCAGCAAGCGAATCTAGTTTACTTTTTCTATGTATCTTGTAAGAAATAAATGTACAAAATTTCAGCTCTCTAGCTTTAAGGAAAGTATAACAATTAATATTACTTGTTTTAGGGGTTGTTTTAACCCTTAAATCAAAATAAATTTTAGCCTATTTTACTCACGGATAGTGTAGATTTTTATTAAGATACCGTGAAAAATCACAGGCAGATTAATTAGATACACATCAGAAATATAAATTATTAAAAAATACTGTAAAAATGATTATCATTATTAAAAAAAAACTGACTTTATCTAGGTCTACCTATGCTGACGGGGATTTATAACTCGGTAAAAGTATACATTATGTATATATATCTAAAGAAAGATAAAAAATATTATCTTTAAATGGCTTTTTATGTTTATATTGATAGATCAAATAAAAATGATTTAGAAGTTTTTATTAATATTATAGTGAATATATTAATAACGAGAAACTTGGCAACACTGCCAACATAAAGTTTAACTCTTGTGACGGCCGGCAGAGCGCTCTGTCAACGCGTCACCAAAAACATTGTACGAGTTCCAGATAATACCCTCCTTCGACCACGAATGTCTTACAATGATTTTGGCGACGTTTTTCAAATGTATTTAAAATGATCAGTTAGACTTTTAGTAGCCACAATATGGTGATTAAATTGTGGCACCCATCGAAATGCTGCCACAATTGGAACCGGCGCCATAGCACGGGATTCTCATTGCCAATTGCTGCCACAAATATTGCTAGACTCCCACACAGACACACACACCCAAAGACATCACTCCGAAAACCACTTTTTTAGGTTCAGGGGGACTCAAAACGGATATTTCCACCGAAAACTCAAACTCGAAAATTTTGACGAATACAATGCTTTCTCCATATACAGTACTATGGTATAGGGGGAGAAAGTAAAAATGTGATCTTTTAATGGCTTTTAGTTTCATTCAGATTGTTTGTTTATTTTTCAGTAACATCCGTGTTAAAATTCAGGATGTAACAAAGTAGTTCAAATATATAGTTTCTAGTTTTAAATTTATAGGCCTAATTAGTATAAGATACTGTTAAGTATTGAAATGTAAACTACATTTATGTATCAAACTACAGATAAAAATGTGATCTTTTAATGGCTTTTAGTTTCATTCAGTTTGTTTGTTTATTTTTCAGGAACATCCGTGTTAAAATTCAGGATGTAACAAAGTGGTTCTAATAGAGTTTCAAATTTTAAATTTATAGGCCTAATTCGTATAAGATACTGTTTAGTTTTTAAACATACAATTATATATCAAAATAAAGATAAAA
Organism: Philaenus spumarius; assembly: GCA_018207615.1. Classification (NCBI taxonomy): domain Eukaryota; kingdom Metazoa; phylum Arthropoda; class Insecta; order Hemiptera; family Aphrophoridae; genus Philaenus; species Philaenus spumarius. The sequence goes on along the minus strand of JAGFPH010001521.1, from coordinate 188,774 downwards.
ATGTGATCTTTTAATGGCTTTTGGTTGCATTCATATTGTTTGTTTAGTTTTTGATATAATTATGTTTAAACTCATGTATGTTTATGGTTATGCCTGGCAACAAATTGTTTATTATTATTATTTTTGAAAGTGGAAATATGATTTTAAAAGTATTAAACAATTCATAGATAAAATATAATTTATATAAACAATATTTTAAACAGCATATGTGTAAGTAAATAGATATGTAACAACCGATGTTTGAATTGAATTATATACAGTAAGCATTTTTCGTTGATTTTTGTTTCTGTTGTTTGTCAATCTAACCTAAAAAAGCTGTTTTGGTTTTTGAAGAATAATAACCCGATTCTAAATTAGAGAAATTGGTTGCAAATAAAAGTGTTTTGGTTCATTGTAGGTCTAACCTAAAATTATGTTCAGTTTTTGATCCATAACAGTTGTTTTATTTATAATAATATGTAACAACCGATGTTTAATTTGAATTATAATATAGTAGCTGCCTAAGCATGTTTTGTTCATTTTTGTTTGTGTTTGCTTTTAATTTGTCAATCTAATCTAAAAAGCTATTGGTTTTGAAGAATAATAAACTGATTATAAATTTGCTAAAGTTGCTATGGTAATGAATGTGTTACTAAGCAGTTTATACGAACAGCTGTTTTTGTGCGCTATGGTCTTGAGTCCATACAAAAGAGGCTGTTTAGTTTTTTCCAAATTTGAAACTTTTTCGGGAAACTTTTCAAATTTTTCTTTATATAAAAACCTAGTTCGGACTAATACGAACATTTTAAAACAAAAAATAGCCAAATTGGTTCAGCCGTTCTCAATTGATGCGATTTCAAAGAAACAGCAATTCATTTTTATTATATAGATGGATATGTGTCGTACGAAAATGTACGAATTTATCCGAAGTTAAACGAATAGGTATTTCTTCTTTAAATTTGTATAAACGAATATATTGACTATAAAAGGTTGTATTTATATTTAGTTTATAAACTCAAAGTAAATCTTATAACGTATTTAGCATACGTTAGTTCTATAAATCATATTTAAAAAAAAACAACTTCACAAGAAATTATAATGATTGAAGTTGTAAACATAACCCCAAGGTATAATCTACGCTGGGTTTTGTTTAAGTATTACAGATGATGGGTGAAATCAGCTGTTCTATTATATGTTACTCACGTACGTATGAACGTACGTACGGACGTACACTTGCTTTTATAGGAGTTCTTTATAATATTGGTATGGATTTGTAGTTTTTGTGTGCCTTCAACCGCGTTGTTATATAGTCAGTGGTCCATAAAAAAAACAGGATTTAAGAAAACTCCGTGCTCGCTACAATTGCGCATTTTCGAGTCTACTTAAATTAAAAACTGTCCGTGAGGTAAAGGCCGCGACAGACGGACAGACACTGGAACACTAAAAACCAATATCCAGGTTATTTGATACCGCAGCTGTTACTGGAACGACTTCTTTGTCTAATCGATTCCTACCTCCGTTTTAATTACTTTTCCACAGAATTCGCACTAATTGGCAAAGAACGGATACTCCTAACGACAGACCTCATCCTCTCCGGTTCATTTAAATTACTTTGCTAAAGTTACTGCCAACGTCTCGCCCTTCAAACACTTTATAATGACAATTTAAATAGAGGCTTCGGAGACAAATTAAATATTCAAAAAAGCTAATCAATTCCGTGTTATTCCTCTCAAAGTTTCTGTCGTTCCGCTACAATGTTTATTAAACAACAAAGGGTATCTCCAACTCCAACCCTTACCGGCTTTGTTCTAATAAGAAACATTTGTTTAAGACTATCTAGGAAATCGTGTAAACCTTCTTATAATCTATATTTTTAGTAATTTGTTTTATTGGTTAAATGTTTACATTAATTATAGGTTGTGCCACACTAACTTGAAGCAGCCCAAACTGACCTGGAGGGTTTATTGCTACCCGTCCGCAACCGATCATTTTATAATTATATTGGCTATGCTTCCGTGAACATCCTAGTTCAATATTAAAATAAAACTAATTATAATGTGATATACTGATTCACGAGTTTGTATTAAGAACAAAGATGTAACGAACATTTCTGTTTTTGAACCGTTTCAATCGGACATTTTTTACTTTCTTATTAAAATTATAAACTACTAGCGGAAACCCCTGCGTGCTCTGCACGCCAACCCCGTTGGAACCTTCTAATAATCATGTTTTCTTTACAATAAAAGAGTAGGATTAATAATAACCAAAAAGCTAAGACGGTAAATAATGTTAAATGTTCAAATGAAATTATTTCGTATATTTTATAACAGCAGTTGTAAAGGTTTAAAGAACCAGCAAGGCTCAGGTCTACACTTTAAAAAAAACCTAACCTAAAAGTTAGAAATAGAAAGTTTGAAATTAGCTGTTAATGGAAATATGAAAGCAAACAGATGTTATCTGTAATTTTACTCAATTGTTTGCTATGGTAATTCATGTAAATACATGTGTTGATTTATCAGTCTAGACCTAACCTAAGAATTTTCCCCGACTGAATTTAAAAATATTGAAATAAAAAAATGTTTTTCCGAAATGAATTATAGCCTATGTTACTCAGGGATAGTGTACCTTTTTATTAGTAAAACTATTTTTTCAATCGGTTCAGTAGTTCCAGATATTACCCCCTACATACAAACAAAAAAACAAACTTGACCTCTTTATAATATTAGTATAGATAAACAAAATACAAAATGTGACGGTATAATGCTCAGTTTTATATTTCCCCTATACAAATTCGAAACTGTAAACATATAATAAACATTTATACATATAATTCTATTTTCAAACATATAAATTCTATGTTTTAAACATTCAAGTTATATGTTTTAAACATATAAACCTGCACACTCGGGTAACCGTATTATCCGATTATAAATCTTAGAAATAATGTACTTCAAGCAAGATTATTTTTAGAGTGTGCAGCTAATGGAACTACCCCTTGGGTAAAGCAATCGCGTCATGTCTTTACCAAGAATCGTAACAATTTATCGTTGCGTGTAAACAGGACATTGTAGCGATTTATTGAAATTGAATGGGATGGTTGGAGCCTGTCGGCATCAATTTCTGCGGAATCGTAACTACAAATTCGAACGTGTAAACAAGTAGCGTCCATTTATCGCTACGATTTGACACAGTTTACATGGACCGTTCACCGGAAAGGTTGTCGCACTAGTTCGTTTATTCAGTTTTACGTGTTTTTTTGCCTTGTGTTGTTTTTATTCAATTGATAGCATGGCAGCTCAAACTCCTCGAGAGTTCTTGACTGAATTTATTTAATTATATCGGAGTTTTACCTGCTTGTGACACATTAAGAGCAAATAATACTCCGACAGGAATAAAAAAGACCTTGTGCACACAGCGCTCGTTAAAAAATACAAGGAGTTTGATCCGTTGGCAGACAGAAACACTGTTGTTAAAAAAAATTAATGCATTGCGTACGGTTTATAAGAAAGAACTATCAATTTTTACAATGAAGATTGGACAAGAAATCGTTGCATGTAAACAGTACACACACTTTCGATTTATCGTAGCGTGTAAACCCGGCTATACACTTACTTGCATAATACACTTACTTGTTGTGGTAAGTTCTGTCTCTACATCACATCAGCGACGTCGTTTTCGAAGACACTTGGCAGGACCATATTGGCTGAGAAGTATACCTATTACTTACTATTCACACCCATGGGAAGGTGGTAACAAATGGACAATATTAAAAGTGCTTACAATGCCGGGGAAATCTGCCAAGAGGAGCAGGGCTTCTAAAAAAATGAAGAAATTCGACGACCTTACAAAAATAGGAATTCGCTTTTGATGCGTTCTTTCACAGTCTTAAACCTGCAAAACGAACTTTGTTACGAACGGTGAGAGGAAGTTTTTAATTTTACTTTTATTTTGTGTATAGTTTATAATTTTATTAAAACCGTAAAAGATGTCCTATTGAAAAGGGACAGAAACAGAAATGTTTGTTACATCGTTGTTCTTAATATGAACTCGTGAATCAGTATATCACATTATAATTAGTTTTATTTTAATATTGAACTACGGTGTTCACCGAACCGTCGCTAATAGGATTGTAAAAGCGTCTATGCGGACGGGTGGCCATAAACCCTCCAGGTCAGTTTGGGCTGCCTCAAGTTAGGGTGGCACGACCTATAACTAATATTACAGACAAAACAGTAAAACAAAAGTTAAAACTTAGGCATATTTCGTCTATAGCAGAGAATTGTTTCCGAGTTCTGAGCTTAATTTTAAATGATAAATATGCAATAAGTAAATAATTCATGATTAATTTTAAATTTGTACAAATTGTGTATAAACTGTTTATACAATACCTCTTACCATTATTCAAATTGTATCAGAATTTTTAGTCATTTGACAATGAATAAATGTTTTTAACACAATAGGGAGCTTTTGACATTTTGAAAATAGAGGTACTCATATACTTGGAAAACTATAGGGAATGCTACAAATTCAACGACCTCAAGTATATTAAATCATTCTATGTTTGTGTGCAGGGTTGTGTAATGGATGTGCTGAGCCTGGAGCAAGAGGTGGGTGCTTGGGACTCAGTCTTGCTTGATCCTCTCAATGAAGACACGTTCATTGCCAACTTGCATCAGAGATTCAAGAGGGACCACATTTACGTAAGTTTATACAGAATTATTGTAGAAAAGGGACATTTTTCTTTCTTTCCTCCCAATTGGGTGATGTCAGCACTATGATCTATAGTTGTACCTTACATTATCGGCGGACGAAGGTTATCCATTTACTCAGTTGTTAACTAAAACTACCTAGTACGATAAAAAAGTAGGACTGAATTAATTTAAATTTTTTTACCGAACAATTCGGTACAAAAACTTAGTAGTCCTTGAAATAGCACCCTTGTGCTCCGACAGAATGCGTATAACGCGATCTCCACTGCGCGTACGCCTCCCTCGCTTTCCACGATCCCCTCGCCATGACGGTCCCTTGGACGTCTTCTACGGAGCTGTATCGGTTTCTTTTGAGGTCCCGCTTGAGCCGAGGAAAGAGGAAGAAACCCGGCGGTGCCAGATTTGGACTGTAGGGGGAGGGGGGACAAAATGGCAACCCTGTGCTTGGTCAGAAACTCCCTCACCAGCAGCGCTGTAATAAGTTTTTGAACTCTACCGTACGAAATCTCTAACTCATCAACAATCACAAGAATGTTTGTGCGTCGGTTAGAGTCCAGGAGCGCCTTCACTTTGGCCACATTTTCATCAATCGCTGGTCTTCTTCGACGAGCTCCCGCCCCACCCGGAACAGCGTATGCCACTCGAAAACTGTTGAGCGGTTCATGACAGCATCCCCGTAGGCGTCTTTAATCATTCCCAGGGTCTCCGTCTTGGTTTTCCCGAGTTTGACGCAGAATTTAATTGCGTAGTTCTGTTCGAGATTTCTCTCCATCTTGGATTGCGACGACACTTCGTATCAGAGGTTGACGAAAATCGACGTGCTTACTCTCTCCGCTTGCCCGTAGGCGACTGGAAAAAATATCGGTATCTTCCCCACTACCACGCCCAGGTGGTCCGCCCGCTTTCCACCGCTACAGAAATTCGGTCCTACTACTTTTTGGCTAACCTGTTTTCCTTGAGACAGTCGGGAAGTTTTCAAGGATTAGAGTGATGTTAGCACTATGATCTATAGCTTACATTATCGATGGACATAGGTATAATGGGTTTGAATTTGTTTGAATGCCAATTTAACAAGTTTGCTGTGTTTTTCTGTTGTTCCAAGTATAAATTGTAAGCTATGGTATTTCTTGGGATCTGTACATGAAAAGGAAAACGGAAGCTTTAACCCTTAAACGTGGTGCTTATAGATCATAACTTTTGTGGTAAGACGGCGGAAGTAAAGCAGACAGTGGTTGGCTTATTTTAAAGCTGATGACAGGATATGACTGGTTCTTTTGTTTTCGTTTATTGTGCAACATTTTACTGCATTATTCAAGCGAAACTTCAATTGACGAACAGAATTCGTCATAGCACAGTCAGTCTATAAATGGATTGACGTATGTTGTACGTTGTAATGAACTCAAGGTTTAAACGATCTCTAATTAGCGAATTTCCATAGGAAAGATGAGCTATTCCAGTGACCCTTATGATAAGACCTAAGGTCGGAGTAGTAAATGAGCACCGATCATTGTCCCCAGAACACGTTTTTGGGTGTCATTAAAAATCATATATAAATCTATAACCGAAATACCACTCACTCACTCATCACGATTTCTCAAAAACTACCGAACGGATTGAAATGAAATTTGGTATGTAGCTTCCTCTAGGGCCATAGGTGCTCACTAAGAAAGGGTTTGACGAAATTCGAAATTTTAGGGAGGGTTTAGGGGATCAAAGTTATAAAATCACGATTTCTTCAAAACTACCGAACGGATTAGAATGAAATTTGGTATGTAGCTTCCTCTAGGGCCATAAGTGCTTACTAAGAAAGGGTTTGACAAAATTAGAAATTTTAGGGAGGGTTTGGGGGGATCAAAGTTATAAAATCACGATTTCTTCAAGACTACCGAACGGATTGGAATGAAATATGGTATGTAGCTTCATCTAGGGCCATAAGTGCTCACTAAAAAAGGGTTTTAAAAAATTGGAAATTTTAGGGGGGTTTGGGGGGTAATAATGACTAAATCACGATTTCTCCAAAATTACCGAACAGATTGGAATGAAATTTGGTATGTAGCTTCCTCTAGGGCCATAGGCGCTCGCTAAGAAAGGGTTTCAAAAAATTCGAAATTTTAGGAGGGTTTGGAGATCAAAGTTATTAAATCTCTATTTATTCAAAACTACTGAACGGATTGGAATGAAATTTGGTATGTAGATTCCTCTAGGGCCATATGTGCTCACTAAGAAAGGGTATGAAAAATTTCGATATTTTAGGAGGGGTTTGGGGAGATCAAAGTTACTAAAATCATAATTTCAGATCTTTTATTATTATGACAATAGTGCTTTTATTATTTAAGATCTATATATATAAAAGCCAAATACCACTCACTGACTGAACATTTAAAAAGAATACAATTACGTTAAAAAGACTGAAAATACCAACCACCACGGGCAACGCCGTACGGGTCAGCTAGTATATATAGCCTATATATATATATATGTGTGTGTGTTCGCACTCTAGCGCCGCATTTTAAATTCGATTTGGTTCAAATGTGGTACACACGTTGGTTGTCTTCGTCGCTCGGACGAGTTCGTTAGCCAAAAAAAATCCAACTACCGGAAGCACGTTTTTTGACTAAAAGTAACTATTTTTTGAGATTTTTCTTACTACAGTGAAACTTTTTTGTGGTTTTGTCTAAAAAACATAAATGTAGGATATTATTCTGCACATTTTGTTTTTTTACACGACCTTATAGCTAGTTTGGTTCCCCAAAATCGACCAAATACCTGGTTAAATACGTAAAATACCTGGTTAAAATACACTTTTGATCTTAGGTCGACGGCCGAGCTTGAACGATGCGAGCGAAGCGAATCAGTCCATAACCCGAGGCCGAGAGTGGAACGAAACAGCGCGAGAGTCGACGCTGTAGGCTTAGGCGCAAACAAATTCTACTAATATATTTCGTACACACAGGCAGCTATTCAGCGACTTCGTGAGCAGAAGAATTTCCCAAATTGTTGGTTGAATCCCTAAAACATATAAACTTAATTTTTGATTTCGCAGCAGAACCGCCGACGTGAGTTGAGCGAATGTCCAAAAATTAAGTTTTTGGGAAATTGATCTACTCACGAAGGGAGCTGAATAGCTGGTTGTGTGTACGATATACAGGGCGATTCAGTAAGGCGTAGCGGGCTATGCAGATTCAGTTTCTACATGCAAAAATAAATCGAAAATGTAGTAGGCCTATAACATTTTTTCGATTTCGTCTTAGTTTAGCCGTAATCCGCCATTTTGTTTTTTTACAAAAACTCACTGTAACTCTGGAAATAGATAAGATATCGAGTTCAATTTTGGAATAAGCATTTTATATGTTACGATTAACAAGTGTGCCAAACTCAAAGAATTTATTTTTATAATTTTCAAAATGGCGGCCGTTACAAATATTTAACGTGGCATATCTTGAAAACCATTAACTTTACAAAAAATGTGCAAGAGACAAAATATGTTTATTTTTTAACGACAGACGCAATGTTTTTTTTATACTTTCAGTAGGTCAAAGGATAACCGAGTTATCGACAAAAAACTAAAAACATAATTTCTTGGTAATTGTCTACAACCACAAAAATTAGCCTAAAACCATAATGTTTTTTAATTTAACAAATTTTTAGTTATTTTTAGCGAGCTATGCAGATTCAGATTATACATGCAAAAATAAGTCGAAAATGTAGTATAAATATTTTTTGATTTCGGCTTAGTTTAGCAGTAAATCCGCCATTTTGTATTTTATTTTAAATAATTAATAACTCAAAAGCCCTTTTAGATATTTTTATGAAATTTGGTATACAATTTAACTCTTTAGCTATAAACATTTTCCAAAATTATCTTTTATCAGACTCATCAAATTTCAAAATGGCGGCCTTTTAAAATATTTAAAGTGAAATTCCATGAAAACCAGCAACTAAAACAAAATTTTACTAGACACTAAATTTGAAACCCTTTTAATTTCTGTTGAAGCCCTTTTTTAAATTGCTGTTAAACTTTACATAGTTAAATCATTAATTATAGTTGTAAACCAATGCTAACAATTAAGGTGTCTTTCAATTTGTAATAAAACGTAAATTAAAATTGATCAATTTTGAGTTTTTCTAGTCCCTAGTTTTAATTGAGTTTTTCTTTGAAATTGTTAAATGGCCGCCATTTTGATATTTATTAACCAATTTTTGCAATTAAAGTGTCATTCGATTTGAAATGAAAGGGCTTCAAATTTAGTGTCTAGTGAAATTTTGTTTTAGTACAGTCTGGTTTTCATGGAATTTCACTTTAAACATTTTAAATGGCCGCCATTTTGAAATTTGATAAGTCTGATCAAAGATATTTTGGGAAAATGTTTATAGCTATAGATTTAAATTGTATACCAAGTTTCATAAGAATATCTCCAAGGGCTTTTGAGTTATCAATTATTTAAAATAAAATACAAAATGGCGGATTACTGCTAAACTAAGCCGAAATCGAAAAAAATGTTATACCACATTTTCGACTTATTTTTGCATGTAAAATCTGAATCAGCATAGCTCGCTACAAAAATAACTAAAAAATTTGTTAAATTTAAAAAAATGATGGTTTTAGGCTAATTTTGGTTGTTGTAGACAATTACCAAGAAATTATGTTTTTAGTTTTTTGCCGATAACTCGGTTATCCTTTGACCTACTGAAACTACAAAAAAAGCAATGTGTCTGTCGTTAAAAAATAAATATATTTTGTCTCTTGTACATTTTTTGTAAAGTTAACGGTTTTCAAGATATTTGACTTTAAAAATTTGTAACTGCCACCATTTTGAAGATCATAAAAATAAATTCTTTGTGTTTGGGGTACACTTGTTAATCGTAACATATAAAATGCTTATTCCAAATTTGAACTCGATATAATATTATCTATTTCCAGAGTTACAGTGAGTTTTTGTAAAAAACAAAATGGCGGATTACGGCTAAACTAAGCCGAAATCGAAAAATGTTATACTACATTTTCGAATTATTTTTTCATGTAGAATCTGAATCTGCATAGCCCGCTACGCTTTACTGAATCACCCTGTATATTAGTAGAATTTGTTTGCACCGAAGTCTCCAGCTTTGACTCACGCGTAGCTTCGCTTCGCTCGCATCAGATCGGCCTCGGATCAGAAGATGCTCCTACGATAAAATCCCCCCCACGTGTATTTTAACCAGGTTTATGTAGGTTGGTTTAATTTTTGTGCGCGATAATTCGTCAAACATTAAAAACAATCGTACAGTCATCTATAATGTCCACAAGGGAAATGAAATTAATGATGCAAATTGATGACATTGTTTGATAAATACATACACCCCGTCCTAATTGTAGAAAAAGCGATTCAGTGACATTCCAGTAAACCCGATGCCTGGCCGATGACAGCATGTAGTCCCGTATATTGTAACTAGTAAGCATGTTATTAAAAATGTGCTTTATAATTGTATGCAATACAATAAAAAGTGTACACAATGAATCATGATCCGGTAATGGAATTTGGTGTTTATTGAAATTTCACTTGATGAGTTATAGCAACTAATTGCAGTAAAGAAGTGTAAACAATGTTTTGAGGTAATAATAAATTCATGTTTAAAGTTTGAAGAAATATTGATGATAGAAAAGATGCAGAAAAGGAAAGATATCAGAAATTTAAATTCTCATCAGTCGCGTGCATCTTTTCTATTTTCTGTTTATTATATACAAATCCTGTCATTCACGCAAAATCTATGACCGTATTGCACACGCGTCAATATGATGTAGTGCCATCTCGTCCAATTGCTATCTCGTCCAACACCCTATTTCCTAGAAAAGAGTGCCATCTCGTCCAGCTCAGTTTTACAGTTGAATGAACACATTAATTAGTGCCATCTCGTCCAAGTGATAACTTGACAAGGGCTGAGGAAGGCAACGCAGGTAGCCTGTGGTTGTGCGCCCTCGCCTAGCACCCTCACCGCTTTCCCACCCCTTTGTATACATGTCGACACTGCCAATTTAAACCTCATTTGTATACTTGATCGGGAGGTGTAAACATCTATAGGAATATGGAGTTTTGACCACCATAAGAGGCCAACCTAGTCTTTTATATAACGGTTTTCGGTATACAAAGAAAAATTAAAAGAAGTGTGGAGAAATTGTGTGGCGGTGTGTAAATCATACGAGTGTAAATCACATTAGGCCTATATAATTAAAATTTAAAAAAACCTAAAAGGTTCGAACCTATAGTATGTAGTCACAGTATGTTTGCTTTTTACTTAATCTGGCCGATAACAGTATGATTATATTTCGTTATTATCACTTTATATAATTAAAATAAAAAAAAATAAAATAAAAGGTTCTAACCTATAGTATTTAGTCACAGTATGTTTACTTTTTACTTAACCTGGCCGATAACAGTATGTTTGTTCTTTAAAAACGTATGTACAACTTTTTAGTTGAGTTGGCTAAACTGTTCGTTTCTACGAAGTGTATAAATACTATATTTATAAAGAAAAAAGTTAAGATTTGTGTATTTATAGTAGTTTCGATTGACACGCTAAAGTAAACAAATACCTTGCTGTTTTACGCAATGTATAGAAGACTCTTAATAAAAATAATTAAACGTATAGTTTTTGTAAACCTGTCAAGTAAACAATAGCATAGGTTTTTGGACGAGATGGCACTTGGACGAGATGGCACTTATACGAGATGGCACGACACCGTCAATATCCAGGTCACCGTTACCCCACCACCCTATCAAGTGCATCTGTATTCATCAATCGCCATTTCCTGGAAAATATTAGAATATACAATAATCAATTTGCCTTTGCTTCACCGCTGGGGTTGGTGAGCGAAGCGAGCAGTAGGCGGTGCCCACTAGTTAAACAAATCACCCGTGCTGTACGAATCAGTTTAGACTATTTCTACTGAAACTATTTTGCTCCTGTATACCGGGTAATTCAGAAGTAGGCGCCAATCTCTCGGAAGCTCATTCTATAGCTCAAAATAAGAAAAAAAATCATATAAACATAGGCCCGTAAATTCTTCGTTATCCATATATCCGCCATTTTGTTTTTGTACAAAATAATTTATAATAGTGGACCCGGCAATGCTTCGCTATTGCTATTGCTTGATTTACCTAACCTAAAATTATATTCAGTTTTTGATCCAAATCAGTTGTTGATCAAAATCAGCTGTTTTAAGCTTTTCATACGAACAGCTGTTTTTTGTGCCCCTGATAAAATCAAAAGAAATCTTTCTTCTTCTTCCTTAAGATTGACCTTCCATAAGATTAACATTGAAACTTTGAGGGCCACTGGGGCGTATCCCTGAGGACCGATGTAAATTATAATGGGATTCTGCTCATCTACATGACACTACCTTTCTAACGGTATGCGCGAATTTCTCCTACGATGCACACAAGCTGAGAAAAAAGGACGACAAGTTTTGTGCTTGCCTATTAATATATAGATCTAGGGATATGTTTGACCGATTGAGTTCAAACTTGGCATGCAGTTTAACCTAACAATCATGTGTCTCAAGAAAAATGAGCGATGATATCCAATCGTGCGTTTCAAAATGACGGCTGTTTGAAAATTTCAAACCTAAATTACTAAAAAATCTCGAGACACCTTTTTTTGCAGCCCTTGTGATTCCCTATCGGATGGTCTCACGGTCAAAACAATCGGATGAAGGATAATAGTCAAGTTATGTGTAATAATTGGTCTGTTCAACCCGGCATCCTCTACCAACACAGTAAACACAACAATATTGTATGTACATTTGCTGTTATTATCTTTAACTTAGCTATTATCCTTCATCCGATTGTTTTCGCAGTTACGCCATCCGATAAGGAATCAAAAGGGCTTCAAAAAAGTTATCTTGACATTTTTTGTTAAAATATACGGTTTTTGAGTAATTTAGGTTTAAAATTGTCAAACATTCGCCATTTTGAAACGCATCATGGGATTTGACCGTATATTTTTCTAGAGATCGATCATTGTTAGGTTAAACTTCATGCCAAGTTTGAACTGAATCAGTAAAACATTTCTCTAAATATGAATTATTTTGTAAAAAAAATAAAACGACAAATCGCGGATATCTGGAAAACGAAGTGATTCCGGGCCTATGTTTATATGAACATTTTGTTCTTATTTTTAGCTATAGAATGAGCTTCCGAGAGATTGACGCAAACTTCTGAATCACCTGTATCTAAGGACAATATTTTTTGCAAATCACATTGCCCCATAATTCGTATTTTGAAAATGTAAACATACACAATTTTTTTTGATAGAATAAAACTTGAACACAGAATCTCACAATACGTTTATTAACTCAAACGCGTTTCAACGACAAAATCGCCATCTTCAGTGATTCACGAGCTACAATAATCAAACTATAACCAACTCAGTTACGTGTCTCTTTTCTAGTTTTTCTCCGATATAAAATAAATATGGTCTTCCCCATTTGATCCCCTGTTGTAAGCGCGCTGCTCTTGATCAAAGTACATCAATCTCATCAATTTCTTACACAGTTAACCCGATATCTTTCCCTAGACGATCATCATAATCAGATTTGACTGTAACATGAAAGAGACTATCTCATACGCACTGTTTAGTAGAAGTACTCGACATAAACAACCCAAGTTCACAGTTGGAGCGTATAATAACGTTACCGGACTTTATACTGTGGTGGTTCTAAATTTATTGACCATAAATAGACCTTTCGTGAAGAGGACAAAGCAAGCCTTGGTTATATGAAGTTACATTTCACACAGAGTCGAAATGCTTTATCGTAGTAGTCTAGAAACAGACTTAATTATCAAACCTTTTGTGTGGTTTTGGTCAGATTAAAAATACTGAATCGTTTGTTCACCGGATTGTTTGATTGTATAATTCTGTAAGACGAAATGTGGCCGAAGTTTTAACGTAACTAAACATTTTAAGGAACAAAACTCAAAAATACAGTATTTATGCACATTTTAACGTGAAAAACATTTAGTTTTTCACAAGATGTATTACACAAAGATGTATTACAGAGGTTTCTATCAGCTGATTTTTGCACGATTGCAAACATTGTTTTCAGAGTTTGAATTAGAAAATACCAACTTTTACTTTCTCACTATACTATAGTATAGAGAAAGTATAGTGATCGCAAAAAAAATCGATGTTGAGATTTTTGTGGAAATATCCGTTTTGGGACCCCCTGAGTCCAAAAAAGTGGTTTTTACAAAATGTCTGTCTGTATGTCTGTATGTATGTCTGTATGTCTGTATGTACGTCTGTATGTAGACAAAGCTAGAGAGAAAACTATTCGATCGATTTCAACCAAATTTGCACCAGACATGTCCAGTACGCCTGTATGGATGCACGAAAAAGGGTTTTGAACAATTTTGAAAAACAACCTCCTTTTTGGCCAAAAAACCCCCAAAAAATCAGTTATTATTTTTTTATAAAAAAACGGCTCTAACGATTTTGATAAAATTTGGCTTATTTGTAGCCTTTAATGTGCCCTACCATATACAAAAACCCGCATCTTTCTAAAAATTCTCGTTTAGCTAATAATAATAATAATAATAATAACTGTTTTTGGGGGTTTTTGGCCATAAAGCGGGTTGTTTAAAAAAAATTTCAAAACCATTTTACGTGCTTCTATGAAGACATAATTGACGTGTTTGGTGCAAATTTTTTCGAAATCGATCGAATAGTTTTCTCTCTAGATAATAATAATAATATTTATTAGTTAATCTCCAACTTTAATAAAAAAACTCTCCTACCCCACCCTACAAGTCACAGTGAATCTGTTTAGTAATTTAAATGTATTTGTGAGAAAGTATGTGCTAGTTCCTGGTACCGTTTATTTTCAACGTCGCCAAGCTGTGAACAGTGGATTATATTTTCAGCGAATTTCGATAGGAAAGATGAGCTATTGCAGTGGCTCTTATGGCGAGACCTAAGATCGAAGGTAGTCAGTGAGCACCGATCATAGTCCCCAGAACACGTTTTGGAGTGTTATAAAAAGTTTTATATTTGGAATAAATCGGATGTAAAATACGGCCTTTAGAGTGCGAACCGTAAATACATATATATATATAAGTATAATATATATTGTACGAATAAAATATATATTGTTTGCGATTTCAATGGTTACGCGGCCAAACTTTAATGGTAAAGAACTTGAAGTTAAAGAAAATTTTTTTGTGGTTTATATATATACATATATATATATATATAGACTAAAACCGGAGACCAGGTAACTAGTCATAACCCGTCAGCTTGGAAGCGAGGCAACCACCGTTTGCTTTACTTCCGGCCTCCTGCCCTCAAACCACAGCGAGTTACCTGGTCTAGCCGAGATTCGAACCCGGTATCTTCTGATCAGGAAGATGCCACGCTATCCACTCGGCTAAGGCTTGCCTTAAGAAAAACTAACAACAAAACAATACTTTAGTTACTTGCTACAGTATTGCCTATCTCCTCTCGATGTTATTATATATACTGCAATGCAAGCCATCTGTTTGTCAATACTTTGAGTGCTTCTCCTGTAAAGTTAACAATTTCTTACTTAAGCCCTTTTTCCCTAACTTCTAAGATATACAATTTTTAATGACACCAAAACAAATGTTCTGGGGACCATGATCAGTGCTCATAATCGCTTCAGACCTTAGGTCTCACTGTAAGAGTCACTGCAATAGATCGTCTTTTCTACGGAAATTCGCTACTGACACTCTTATAAATAAACTACTTCTACATTTAATTTAGGATTTTTGAAAATGTTAATTTCGGTAAATTGTTCAATTCTCACTGTAATCTGGTCGAACATTAATGGTGCAAAGATTTTGGTCAAATTTTATAAAAGCAGTTGAGGATTAGTTAGATACATCAAATTTGCAGAAGATGTGGTTTAAGTTAATTCGTAATAAATGTGCAAACTTTATCTGTGATATGTCCTTTAATTTAAAAATAACAACGTTAACACTAATTATCACACGCATACGTTTAATAATCCAACGTTGTTTCAACGACAAAGTCGTCATCCTCAGTGATACATGAGTTACAATTAATTATAGGTCGTGCCACTCTAACTTGAGGCAGCCTAAACTGACCTGCAGGGTTTATTAGCCACCAGTCCGCAACCGACCCTTTTACAATCCTATTAGCGACGGTTCGGTGAACGGTGTAGTAACACTTCGGCCCAGTAACATTTCGGCCAAACTCAAATTTCTTAGAAAAACAGTAACACTTTGTCCTACTCGCTTTTACAGTTGATTAAATAAGCTAATGGAGTAACATTTCGGCCCGACGAAAAATTGACAAGGGTTGAGGAACGCAGTTCAGGTAGTAAGAGGCCCGTGACCGGGTGCGTGTTGCTAGCGCCGCGGTCAAAACCACTCAGAATAGTGTTCCTAGCGCCGAGGCCATAAATCGTGTAAGGGAATAAAAAAAACCAGAGGTACTAACCTATACTGTTTAGTCACAGTATGTTGCCGATAACAGTATGATTATAATATTTCGTCGTTATTATCACGTTTAACGTCATTAAAATTATAGATTTGAAAATCCACTGCGCTAACGTGCTTTATATAGACAAGCCCAGACTTCAATATTTGGGTGCTAGCAATACTCTGCCTCAGCTGTCAAAACTGTAAAACCATCGCAAAAATATTTTTTGGGACGAAGTGTTACTAGTGAGCAGGTAGAGAGTTGGACCGCAGGCCCCATCTGAGGAATTCGGGCCGAAATGTTACTGGGCCGAAGTGTTACTTGGGACGAATTGTTACGACACGCGGTGAACGCCCCTACTTCAATATTAAAATAATTCGACCACGCAGCTGAACCGCTGACGTGAGTTGAGCGAATTTCCAAAATTAAATTTATATATGTTTTTGGGTTTTAAACAACTATTTTGAAAATAATTTATCTACTCACGAAGGTGCTGCCAGCATGTACCAAATATATTGCCATCGGTCACCACGGTAAGAGCCGTGAATTTAATTCTGGTACTTTTACGGTATTTTACGTTTTGATTGTTTTTGGGGAAACCAGATGGGCGTGTAAAAAAACAAAATGTGCAGAATTATTTCGTATGTCTATTTTTTAAAAGAAAATAAAAAAAAAATCTAGTATGAAAAATCTCAAAAGATTGTTACTTTCAGTCAAAAATTTGGTCTACTTCCGGTCAATTTTTTTTGGCTAACGAACTCGTCCAAACGACTTAGAAAACCAACCTGTGTACCAAATTTGGACCAAATCGGACGTTAAATGCGTCCGTTAGAGTGCGATCACTTATACATAAAGTTACTTCCGGTCAAACATTTTGTCTAGTTCCGGTCAATTTTTTTAGCTAACGAACTCGTCCAAGCGTCTTAGAAAACCAACCTGTGTACCAAATTTGGACCAAATCGGACATAAAATGCGTCCGTTAGAGTGCGCACACCTATATACATGGTACTTCCAGTCAAAAATGTGATCTACTTCCGGTCAATTCTTTTGGCTAACGAACTCGTCCAAGCAACTTAGAAAACCACCTGCGTACCAAATTTGGACCAAATCGGACATAAAATGCGTCCGTTAGAGTGCGCACAATTATATACATTGTACTTCCGGTCAAAAATATGGTCTACTTCCGGTCAATTCTTTTAGCTAACGAACTCGTCCAAGCGACTTAGAAAACCACCTGCGTACCAAATTTGGACCAAATCGGACTTAAAATGCGTCCGTTAGAGTGCGCACAATTATATACATGATACTTCTGGTCAAAAATGTGGTCTACTTCCGGTAAATTATTTTGGCTAACGAACTCGTCCAAGCGACTTAGAAAACCAACCTGTGTACTAAATTTTACCAAATCGGACGTTAAATGCGTCCGTTAGAGTGCGCAGACTTATAAATAAAGTTACTTCCGATCAAAAATTTGGTCTAGTTCCGGTCAATTTTTTTGGCTAACAAACTCGTCCAAGCAACTTAGAAAACCAACCTGTGTACCTAATTTGGACCAAATCGGACATAAAATGCGTCCGTTAGAGTGCGCACACCTATATACATGGTACTTCCGGTCAAAAATGTGATCTACTTCCTGTCAATTTTTTTGGCTAACGAACTCGTCCAAGCGACTTAGAAAACCAACCTGTGTACCAAATTTGGACCAAATCAGACATAAAATGCGTCCGTTAGAGTGCGCACCCCTATATACATGGTACTTCCGGTCAAAAATGTGATCTACTTCCTGTCAATTTTTTTGGCTAACAAACTCGTCCAAGCAACTTAGAAAACCAAACTGTGTACCAAATTTGGACCAAATCGGACATAAAATGCGTCCGTTAGAGTGCGCACCCCTATATACATGGTACTTCCGGTCAAAAATGTGATCTACTTCCTGTCAATTTTTTTGGCTAACGAACTCGTCCAAGCGACTTAGAAAACCAACCTGTGTACCAAATTTGGACCAAATCGGACGTTAAATGCTTCGGTTAGAGTGCGCAGACTTATACATAAAGTTTCTTCCGGTCAAAAATTTGGTCTAGTTCCGGTCAATTTTTTTGGCTAACGAACTCGTCCAAGTGACTTAGACAACCAACCTGTGTACCTAATTTGGACCAAATCGGACATAAAATGCGTCCGTTAGAGTGCGCACACCTATATACATGGTACTTCCGGTCAAAAATGTGGTCTACTTCCGGTCAATTTTTTGGCTAACGAACTCGTCCAAGCGACTTAGAAAACCAACCTGTGTACCAAATTTGGACCAAATCGGACGTTAAATGC
>JAGFPH010001521.1:133503-159263 GCA_018207615.1 Philaenus spumarius | reverse complement strand
CCGATGGCCCTTGGCAGTTTTATTGCACCGTCGTGTTGTCGCTTTACCGAACCGCTGACGTGAGTTGAGCGATTTTCCAAAATTAAGTTTTTTATTTTTTAGGATTTCAACTACTTGTGAAATTAGTCTATTCGCGAAGGCTCTGAATGTACGGAAATATATCAGTAGAATTTGTTTGTACCTCAGCTTCAAGCTCCGGCTCGACCTTGGGGCCTCGGATTTACCCTTCGCTCGCAGTTGACATCCCTCCCGATGGCCTCGAATCAAAAGCTGCCCCTCGGTTAAATCCCCACGAGTATTTGAACCGGTTACTCTTATGGGTACTTTACGTTTTGATCGATTTTGGGGGAACCAGACAGACGGGCTATAAGGTCGTGTAAAAAACAAAATGTTCGGAGAATCTTCTGTATTTATTTTTTTCGATAAGAACCTAAAAATGTTTCGTTCTAGTACGAAAAATCTTTGAAAAAAACTTACTTAGAGTCAAGAAACGTGCTTTCGGTTGTTAAATTTTTTTCGGTTAACGAACTCGCCCGAGGGACTAAGAAAAGCAATCTGTGTACCAAATTTGGACTAAAACGGACGTAATATGCGGCAGTTAGTGTGTGAACACATACAAAATTATATAAACAAATTTATGACATCCCAAAACGTGTTCTGGGGACCATGATTGGTGCTCATTAGGTCTTACCATATGAGCCACTTCAATAGCTCATCTAATAAATAGTGTTCAGATTTGTATTGTGTATGTGTTAGTACCAACCCAAACTATTCCTAGTGCTAACACTTTTGAGGTTAAATTGTGGACATTACATTACATCACACATAGGGTAGTGTGCCGGAAATTTAGGATTGTACCAAAAGATAGTTTCGGGATGCTTTAATGTTCTAGATTTGCTTTCTTGTTTTCTGTAGTCATTACTGACAATGCATAGAAAAATTTCAAACTGATTAAGGGGCTCCGGAGCACCTAAAATTAAATTTTTTTAATTTTTTTGTTTTTTATTGCTTATTATTGCCCTATTATTTGGCTTTAAAACAAGCCTAAATTTATTATTATATCTCAACTCTAAGTGGGTGAAATACGTTTTTTGGTTCATATGTCCCATAAAAATAAGAAAAATTTTGTATAATATTCTTAATAATTTGATATGATTTATCCAATTTGAAAATAATTTAAATTGCCGCCTATGGTGGGAATTTTCATTTTGGTAGGGATATTTAGCTTTTTATGTAGTGCCAAACCTGATTAGTGATTGTACAGTCTTTGATGATATCCAGATGATGACAACCCTGCATATGGGGCTGGTATGTAGTATTAAATATGTAATACTTTAAACGTGTTTTCCGGAAAAGATGTATTTTATTCACAAAAGGAACATTTTATCAAAATCTATCTAACATAATGATCTGACATTTTCAGGGGTTGTTTAATGGAGTATACTACAGGTTTTAATGAGAGCATTTTGTAATATAAGTGCTCATTTCTAAGTTATGACTGAGAAATACGTCAAAAACTGGTCAAAATTCTATTATTTTATAAAAATAATGACAAAATGTATTCAGATGCTTGTATTACAAAACCATCACGTTAAATTTTGTATTTAAGTAGTACTAACACACTGATAAAATTTTACTAATTTTGATTGAGTAGTTTCTGAGAAAATGTTCCTTAAATATTGTATTTTTAACATTGCCGAGATAGGGCGTTCCGGAGCCCCTTAAAAACTTGTGTGGGTGGGGCGTAGTTATAATTCAAAAATGTGATGAGTTTGCTCCAAGTTGAGTAAAGGAATTACATTGGCTTCTCTAAAATAGTATGAAGAAAGACATTCTTGCAACAAGTATGAAAGTAAATATTGAATGTGGTGCATTCTTAGTAAGTAAACAGATTAATTGATTTTTGTAATTAAAACTTTTTATGTTGCAGACGTATATAGGCAACGTACTTGTTTCCATCAATCCCTACAAGAAATTAGCTCTGTACTCCGTAGACTTAGCAAAGGAGTATAGGAGAAGAGGACCCTTCCAATTGCCACCTCATATGTAAGTATGACCATTCTCATTTTATAATATTTAATCTGTTTCCATTACATACTTCTTCTTGCTTATCATAGACTAGCTGCACCTGTAAGCAGGTATGGAATTAATTGTGTTAGTACATTAGGCCCTTAAAAAATTACGCCCCTGAAATACACTTTCCAGAGGAGGTGGTCCTGTATTTTTTTTATAGTTATACAATTTAAAGCTGCACATGTGTTAAAAAATAAAGAAATTTTTTAAATTACTTGGAAATGGAGCGTCCCAGATAGTGCGATTGGCAGCACTGCAACTGTCATAACCTTCCTAGTAGATGGTACTTTTTAAATCGTTTACATTTTGTTTAGTCTTTGGGCTATTGCAATTTGAGTGCAACGAGTTTCCATGTCCTTGGAGATCTGGGGAAACATTTACAGAATCATTTCACCTTTTGATACTCCCTCTCTCTCACACACAGTTTTACGTGTGGTTTACCCGATTTAAAATTGGTCATCAATCGGTTGAAGGTGATACTCGACCAGGAAGGCCTTCAACTTCAACTGATAATTTACTCGCATTAAACAAGTCTAGGATCTGGAGTATGTCAAGTGTCGTCTGATATAAACTATACTTCATGGTTCTGTAATAAAATTCCTCTCATTTATTATAGGGTATAATTTTGAACAGATTAACTATAAATCCTTATGTAGACATGAGCAAATGTATTTTACAGCAATTCTACATCTTTAGTGAAACTTTTTTTACATAAAAAAAACTATATTTCATGGTTTTAGAATAAAAATGCTCAAATTTATTACGTGGGAATTATGATTAACACAACGGGTTATTGTACACGCTAATTAATTATTGACTACATCTTTTTGCTATGGATGTTGGGCCCCTTACACTTTTATTCTTCGTCCAATTGATTTGGGAACTACGCTATTAGATTGGAAAAAAACGTAAAAGGTGGCTCTTAATGTTTTCTATAAAAAGTTATATTGCTTTTGAAATTTCAAGCCAATAGCTAAATATAAATTATTTTGTAAAAAAATGAGGATATATGGAAAACTATGGGTTTCAGAAAAAATGTATTCTCAGTTATTTCTTTATCTTCATCCACTGAATAATTTTTTGAAGTTTGACAACTTACAGAACACTATAGTTTTAATCTAAAATCTTTAAAAAAATTATTCAGTTTTGTTTCTTGTGGTAAATTCAGCCCTGCATGTAAGAGGGTTTTAGTTTGGCAACCCTTGTGATTCTGTGACATTATGAAACAATTCATGTTTTTTTTTGACAATTTAAAAACAAACCTTTAAAATGAAATTCTTTGTAACAGGCCTAATTTATATTGAATTACTCAGAAAGAAAATTGTGTTCAGTTTTGCAGTGGCAGGCTCAGCATATCGGTGGCTACGAGACAGGAACGAAGACCAGTGTGTCGTTGTATCAGGAGAGAGTGGATCCGGAAAAACCGAAGCTGCGAAAATGGTTTTACATTTTGTCGCCGTCACTTCTTGTGCGCAGGACGTCATCAGGGAGAGATTGTTGCATTCATCGCCTTTGTTGGAAGGTAATGCCGGGCAGTAAATAGATTTAGACGTTTCTGAATATGTTCGTATTCAAATATAAACTATTCCTTCTTTTTAGTTCTTAGAAAAGTTCGGAAAAATGTGGATCAGATTAGGGACAACACTGTTGGTGTTTCATTATTAACAAAATTTAAAGCTTTTTATAGCTTCTGTTGCTACAAAACCACTTTTCTTTGTACTTCTGGACTTGCTAAGGCAGAAGGAAATATGATCATTATTATCAAAGGCCTACATATACAGGAAAAGTCCTGATATTAAACACTTCCTTCAGACCATCCTATTCAAAATGGTGACACTGAATGTCAAATATCAGTACCTCAAAATTATGTTTTCTTCTTTCGTATTTTTTTTACTATTCTCCTTGTTTTGTTGTGTTTTTGTTTGTATTCAATATAACTTAAATTTGGGTGTAAATTGTCTATTATTTTAAAATAGGACTTCAATGTGTGTGTGTGTTTTTATTCCTGAGTTAATGGGGTTATTCTCTCTCTGTTCAGTAATTAGTTGAAATAAAGAAAACAAACAATTCTATTTTAAAACCTGTGCTTTGTCAGAAAAACGGCTCCAAAAATTAGAATATACAGAAATATGTATAATCTTAAAAACTGCTTAGACATCTAAATAGTTTTAGTGTTTTGTGCATTTTCTATTAAGGTTAGTGTCAATAGTAGTAGTCAGCATGATTAAAATCTTTTCTAAACAATTCAAATGTTTTCATGTTGTAAGTGATTTACAAGCTCGAAAACTGCAGCACCAATTTCAAGAAGATTTCCGATCCAAGTAGCATTTACACCATCCAATAACATCATCGTTAACAAAAAATAGATTGTAAATGAAAAGTTTAAGAAATTACGCAACTCACGGTAAATTATATGCAGGATTAAAGTTAGCC
Organism: Philaenus spumarius; assembly: GCA_018207615.1. Classification (NCBI taxonomy): domain Eukaryota; kingdom Metazoa; phylum Arthropoda; class Insecta; order Hemiptera; family Aphrophoridae; genus Philaenus; species Philaenus spumarius. Next base: position 154,757 of record JAGFPH010001521.1, on the reverse strand, counting down.
TACAACCTCCCCTACAGGTGAAAAAAACTGCATATAAATCAGATCACTGGTTATCAAGACAAAATCTGACAGATCAAGTGACCTATTTTATATCATATAAAATACGATATGATATAACCATTTAATCGTATATAGATACGATATGACCTGGTAGTCATAAACCAGTTCTGTATTTATTGTTTAATATTTTGTTCAAAATATTACCCTTTATTTCTTCTGGTATTGTGTTGAGGAATTTAGGGCTTAAAAAAAAAAATTAACGCTGTTCCAAACATCTCTTTGTTTACTTCAGGTTTGCCTTTGGTCTTATCTCATGTTGAATATTTGTGATGGTTAAGTTTATCTTTGTTGTATCTGCTTTTTTTTAACACGCTTATATTAGCTTCACTTGTATGTTTCTATGTTTGTAAGTAACTCTCCTTTGGACTAAAAGCCAGTGGCTTATTACTGTTAGTATATCTCTCTTACCCAAGTTCGTTCGTTGGCCGAGCGGTCTAAGGCGCGGGTCGTCGCTGACGTCAATCCCCAGACTCACCGATCGTGGGTTCTAATCCCGTCCACGGCCAATTTTTTTTTTCAATAATTAATCGAACTAAAAATTAAAAAATAAATATAGTTTAAAAAAACTAAAAAACACGCTTTTATAATACATCGAACTAAAAAGTGAAAAATAAATATAGTTTAAAAAAACTAAAAAACACGCTTTTAGATCATATCAAACTAAAAAGTTAAAAATAATTTTTCAAATAAGCTTAAAACAATAATAAACGATAAATACTAGCATTATTGTAAAAAAAGCATGGGGCGCTTTGTCCATATTTCTCGTACATCGAGCGCCCAACGCTTTTTTTACAATAATGCTAGTATTTATCGTTTATTATTGTTTTAAGCTTATTTGAAAAATTATTTTTAACTTTTTAGTTTGATATGCTCTAAAAGCGTGTTTTTTAGTTTTTTTAAACTATATTTATTTATAAAATAACTCAAGCACTTTAAAATTAAAGAAATTTTGTACTGGTAATAACTTTATAAAAAGATAAAATTGATAACCTTTATGATTTCTGAATTTATCTGTTTCAGCATTTGGAAACGCAAAAACGTATAGAAATGACAATTCTTCGAGATTTGTAAGTACTGTTGTATGTAATCTAGTAAGTTTTCTCATCATTTCCTTGTTTGAGATGTTTTATCGGAGATTATATTTTTGCAGGGGAAGTATATTGATATTGAGTTTGACTACAAGGGCGATCCTTTGGGAGGAGTCATAACAAATTGTAAGTAGTTAAAGGAAATTATTTTAATATACATAAAAGGTGTTTTAGTAAGTGTAAAAGATGTTGACTACAGTGTGTTTCAAAAGTCATGGAACTCTATTTTTTAAATTTTTTTTGCTAACATTGGGCAATGTTTATGACAATCACTTGAAAAACAACATTTGATCTTTAATCTTTGTTGTACTTTTTGATCTTTTTTGATTTTTGATCTTTGACTTTGGTTTAATGTACTTGATAACTGGACAGCACGAGCTGTAGTTTGTAACACAATGGTAACACATTTTTTATGGGGTGATCATCTTTGGTTGCAAAACTCTTGACATAATTAAGTCTATTTGATGGTTGCCCTATGAAATCAAAGCTAGGTAAATGCAACAAAAACCACCACCTGATACAGTGTAGATTTTGATGTGAGGTACCCATTCTAGATGTTTGGTATCCTATTTTAGAAGGCCTGTTTGTACTTCAAATGTAAAGCGCTGTTATCTTCTGATCTTAATTTTAATGCTTTCTCTAAACATATGTATGAGCCAACTCAGGTTTATTTGCAAAAATGTGTAATTTTATTTGTTTTGAAAATGTACTGATATTTAATTAACCCTACAAGTGGTGAACGTCACAATTTACGACTAATATGTTGTTCTGTCAGTGGTAGAGTCGTAATTCTCAACTCATTAAACAGCTGTTGGAAATCTACTGATTTCTAATCAACCAATAAGCGTATAGCAATGAGATTTGCACAGTTCGATTCAGAAGACCCTCTTCTATCTTTCAGTATCGATTTTATAATGTTTGACTTTTAGTTTATTATTTTTGCTGTAAAGTAAGTGAATTCCGAAGGTCGCACCATTTTCAGATTAGACACTACGCATCAGGTCGTTGACAAGTTACTGGCGTTGTTTTGCTTTTGAAACCTAAAATGAATCGTGATGAACTTTGTTCAAGTGATATAAGAGAAATAATTTAAGGGATTCATCCACTTTGCTACCATAAACTGCAGCATTTTTGGAGACCTACAAAGGCTGGAAGAAAGATGAAAGCATCATCAAGTGATTCTGACTAGTTTTGTGCCTCGGTACATATTTTCGGATTTTGGGCTATAACTTTTTTTTGTACATAAGACTGTGTAAAAACTATAAATTTTTTTAATTCCTAGCTAAATTTGGAAAATTCTGTATATAATGGTTTTTGAATATAATATGTTTTTATTATACTTAAATTGTGTAAAAAGTGAAAAATAATTTGTAAAAATCTGAATTTTACGTTTCACACACGGGATCCAAATAAAAAAATAGGTAAATAAATTTTATATTCGTATCATTCAATAGAGTACTTTATTCTGAAAACAATGATATAAAAAAGTCCATATTTGTTCCATATTGTATATTTATTATGATTTTTTGAAAAAGTTACTGCAAAGAGTGCCAAAACCCCTTGCCATTTGAAAGTTATACTTAACCACTTGTAGGGTTAAAAAATAATATAGCAATATTTATATAGAATGGTGACCAAATAAGAGGTATTAAATGTTAAGATAGGTAAAAAAAAACGTGTTAAATGTTATGTGGGTATGTGATGATGGTTGTTGTAAGAGTATACAAGGATTCCAGTTGCTTGCAACAGTGAAAGTGCTTGTCTCTAATTTCGTTTATACACACGACAGTTGTAAAAATTGCAAAACTAAATTGTGTGTTTTGGTATTACTCAGACAGGATCTGTAGCAACAGTTTAAAAAGAATTGTCTTTTAACACGTTCAGTGCGGAAAACTCAACATACGAGTCTTTTGGAAAGCGTTCTATGTGGCGGGTGACGCATCATGTCAGTCATTGTTACTGGGTGGGAGAAGCTGTAGACTTGTCGAACAGGTATTGTTGTTGCTGTCTCTGCCTCATCTAATACCGGTCGTTCCCGATTCAAAATGTTTCTTTGCTAGTTTATCAACGTTTGATCTTTTTTTGCATTTCTAAGGGGTAAATTGATATTTTTGTCTTTAACTATTCAGATTTTAACATTAATACTAAAAAACTTATTTAAATAATTTTCACTTCATATAGACAGATTTAAATTTATATAAAATTTAAAATTTGTGTTGTCTTTTTTGAATATTTTTGTTTGGATGTAAGTAAAGTCCCGATATTTCGAGTTGAATGGGACCGAAAGTACCTAGGATTGTAAAAAACTCGAAATACACTTCCCGCACTGAACGTGTTAAAAAAAGTTAAGAACATCTACTGTGCTGTACTCATGAGTGTGGACCTGGAAAGAACGCAACCCTCACAACACAGTGCATTGGTTTTGCCCTATCACTTATTTTAAATGCATTTCTAAAAACATCGGTCTGCATCTCTTCTCTTGAAAACATGGAAGTTTCTGTATTAAAAATTAGTACGCGTGGTTAACAATAGTATTGAGGGATGTCAACCGAGGTAATCCGCTAGGATTTGAAAGTCGGCATTTCTGAGAAATCGGAGGGTTGATAGTTCCGAAAAACATATTAGTGACATGGCTAGTACAGCCGTGGCCAACGACAATGGTCTTAGCGCCTGTAACTCTCTGGTCCACGCTCGTGAGTACTACACAATACAAGAGACATATCTGTAAAAAATATCTTGTTTAAGCTGTACAAATTACAACCAGTGCAAGAACTGAAACCAAACATACTCTGAGCAACTCACGTTCGATACAGCAACAACATTTGATACCTTTTGTGGTGATACATAAAAATATATGGTTTATGTTTCCCCTGCTTCAAAATCTACACAACCTAATACGTTCTATCACAGAAGCATTTGCGTAAATATCCAGAGTTTTTCTGGACGTACTTGGGCAGAACACAAATAACACTTGGTGAAGATCTCGGATCAAGCGCTTAAAATAATTTTGTTTGTTAACTTTTGATAAGTTTATGTTTTTTTAAGGGAAACATATTTGTATAACCATGTAGCTATGTATAAAATAAGTTTTTGACTTTGTGTTCTGCATATTTTAAAATGAATGTTCAACATTATATTATATTTTTTTATTTTCATGCAACTAGACCTTTTGGAAAAGGTAAGGAGAAGAATTCAAAATAATAACTTTTAAAATAAATCCGTTAATCTACTATTTTAAAATTGAGTTTACTTAGTACTGGATAAAATTGTATGCAAACATTTTAAAATATAAAGTTTTGAAGTATATTAGGTTGTACTCTCATTTTATTTTGGAATAGTCTGTGTTTACCAATTTCAGACTTAAACTTTTATTTGTGTGTGTAGGTTAATATTTTAGTAAATAGCATCCGCAATCAGATTTACAATCAGTTTTACAAATCAGATCCGCAGGAAATATTTTTGTTTTAAATATGGTTATAGACCAGGTAAAGTACTGAAAAATAAATAATGAATAAATAATAAAATAAATAAATAAATAATAGCTGTTTGCCTACAGCTCCGATTTGGATGTAGTTTTCTTCGTGTTCAGAAAAACACCAGGAACAAAATCTACGTATGACCAGTTTCGGGAGAAAGCGGATATGCATCGTGGGTGCATAATTTTTTTGAAACCTCTAAAAATGGATGAAAAACCGCTAAAATCGGTACTTGGGGGTTTTTGGGAGCTGATATCATTTCTGACCATGCGAAATGCCTCCGGTTCACCGGGGGGAATTTGTGAAGTTGCGATAGAGACTTAAAAATTTCCTCTCTATGCTTTTTGGAGGCACTGATTTCATTTCTGACCATGCAAAATGGGGGGCTCTGGGGGTGGGGAGATATTTCATACTTTCACTTTTTCTCTCTATCTCCTTTCGTCTTTTCTGTGACCCATCCCAACACTGCACACAAGCCGAACCAGCTGCCATGGGACTCGGCCTGATCCTCACAACCTCGGAGCCCTCAGCACTTTATGCACCCGCGATGCATTTCCGCTTTCTCCCGAAACTGGTCAAATGTAGATTTTGTTCCTGGTATTTTTCTGAACACGTAGAAAACTGCATCCAAATCGGAGCTGTAAGGGTGTATTTATTTGGGTCGAAATCGTACTAGTTTGCCTGGTCTATTAGTAAGGAAAAACACAAGACAAATCTAAATTTTATTGGGTTATTACATGTCATTTTAAAATAGTTAATAACATATTTTAAAGCATCAACTGAATTGTATTGCGATAATTTATGTAATTTTAATCAACTTGTTTTACTACTATACAATATAAATACAGTGCTGTAGTGGGAACAACTACAGTAAACTCTTCCACATTGTCCCTCAGCTCGGAATCGAAATAGGACAACTTGGGAGCACCAGTCACCCTTTTGCCAGCCTCGCGGCATGCCTTTGATGTTGAGGCGGCCGAAAAGTTTAAAACCTTATTATTATTAACTTTGATGCTTAAACTTTTATTATTAACTTTTTCGGCATGAAAAAGTTCATAACATATTTTGAGATTATTCTGATCAAGTCTACACTCTTTTACTGAGGATTTAAATTTCTGTTAAAGGCTATTGATTAAACAAGAGACATTTTGCCAAGTTTTTGCTTAAAATAGTATGGATCTCTAAATTTTGCTATGTGCTATATACAAGTACAAACAAGTAACATATACATGAGTACTTTGTTTATAAAAGTAAGCATATTATCTGCACCCTTAAACTCACAAAGCACGCAATGCACTGTGTATTGAAAATACTCCCAATATGCGGAATGGTGTGCGAAGCACGCAATGCATTGTGTATTGAAAATACCCCCAATATGCGGAATAGTGTACGAAGCACGCAATTCATTGTGTATTGAAGATACTCCCAATATGGGTTGTTGGCGTGCGAAGCACGCAATACTATGTGTGTTGAAGATATCACCAATACGGGGGTTGGCGTGCGAAGCACGCAATGCTTTGTGTATTGAAGATACTCCCAATATTATGCGGAGTGGCGTGCGAACCATTTTGCAGCTATTCAGCACCGTCGTGAATAGACCTATTTCCCAAATTGTTGGTTGAAACCCTAAAATATAGGCCTATAAACTTAATTTTTGAAATTTGTTCAACTCACGTTAGCGGTTCAGCTGCATGGTGATTTATTTTTCTAGATTCTGTCAAATTGTAATGGTGTAATTGGGTCGGCTGCATTTTCCTCTTCGACTTCTCACTTAACTTGTAAATAGATTTAAATATATTGCTTCTTTTTTTATTTGCTTTTTGTATTATTATTTTGTTGCCCCATACATACCATATACCTCGTAGTTTTTATTGTTTCACTTTTTGTTCTTATTCGAACTATTGTAAAATGTTGTATATATTTCATATTAGATGTAGTATGTTTAGTTTAAGATTTTATTTTGTTATTGGTCTTGTAAAGAAGCGATAGTAAAACTTACTTATTTATTTATTATTTTGAAATAATTGAAATTGTTTTTTATTTGTCTTTCAGTCTCGAGTAACAAGCCAGACTCAAGGGGAAAGAAACTTTCACATTTTTTATCAGTTGTTAACTGGGGCTGATATCCATCTGCTCAGTGAGTATTATTGTATAACAAGTTGTAGTAATTCTAATTAGAATAGAAAAATAAAGGAAGGGGTTTCAGAATTATAAAATTTATTATTGGAAGCACTGACACTTGAAATAAGAGTACTAAACAAAACTGAACTAACCTAACCTGCCACAGTTGTTTTCCAAGTTGTAAAGCCATACAGGATCTTACAGGAAGTAATGCATACATTTTGTAATCATTATATTGGACCAAAGTAATAAAAAAAACAAGAACACAATGTTCAGATAGACACAAGGGATTTGCGATACAACATTTTATTTCAACAAAAATACAAATGTGGCACTTCTGAACCATTTCAAACTAAGAACTGATTTTTTTTTAAATAACTTGGTTAACCTTTAAGCAAAATACAAAATTCAATTATCTTAGGATTAGTCAAGGGTTCTAGATAGGTTTGGTTCTATTCATTATTAGAAATAGTTTTTTTGATGTGAAGGTATTGAGTTGGGCAAGATAGACGCGGAAGAGTATGGAGTCGAAAATGTAGACTCGTTGCGTAAGAGGTCGTGAAACACTGAACAAGGAACTGCTGCGGAAGTAGTGGGTTGTCTTGCTTAAGAATATCAATACGGAAGCTAGACGGGTTATATTAAGATAATCAAAATGTAGGATGTTGGGCAGTGGAGTGGGGGAGGCCGGAGACTAGTCTGCTACGGGGTGACCGGTGAGTTGAGAGGATACGAGTGGGGTGGTCTTGCTACGTTAGGAATCGAAGTTTGGACCATTGGAGCGTCTGGAAGAGCCATCATGAGTCAAGCAAAGGACGGAATAGGATGCATTGAGAACGTCATACTGAGTGACAAAACAGAGTATTTTGGTATATTGTTAGAATCACATTGAATTTAGAGTTTGGGGTTGATAACATAAACGTAACTTGCTTTGGTTGCCGATACCATTCATCCAGTCTGTCTTGTAAGCTCAATACTTAGTACATGGATTGTGTAAGATATTATTGTTAGCTAATATTTACGAGATGCCGAGCTGATACAATTTGTTTAAATAAGTATAAATAGAAGTAACACCACTGAACTTCTGATTTGTTATTATTGATCTGTCCTTTACCAACTTAACCTATTGGAACCCATGGAACAAAAAGGGTTGAAATTCCTGACCCTAACAATTAGAGCGAAATGTTTTATTTGTAGGCTATTAAATTTCTGTATGGATTTTTCAGGTATTTCTTGATTTTGTTTTAACAGTGGTATTATCCATTTTTTTTTTGTTTCCTTATAATTTTTTGGAAGTACCCTTTTTCAAATAAAATTGTTCAAACATTTAAATACCCATGATTTTCAAATTTGTGAATAAAATTGTAGGTAAAGTTGCAACTGTTGAGATTTCTTAAAGATTTCTCAACCCTAAAGAGAGACTAAGAACTTTAAGTTGGAGCAGGTTTTCAATCATCAACGTTACCTCTGGTTAGCGTAAATTCTTGAATTTCGCCAATTTCGTTAATCACCGAGTGCAATTTGAAGCTGAAAAAAAACCGTACATGCTCTTACTAATTTCTGCCGAACTGCTGAAAACTTTGCTTCAACCATATACTGTTTTGATAAAAAATGAAGGTAGCGAGCTTTATGGAAAAGGCATAATTTGACGGAGTATAGTCCTATTGCTGCTGAATTTGAAACATTTAAGCTATCAATTATGTTTGACATTGGTATTTTTAACTTGACGTCCACATTTAGTAGTTTGGATCCAATGTTGTTACATAAAAGTGATTTATTAAAGCTATGTTGTACACTAATAGCATTAATATGCTATCGCTTGGGTTTTTAAGTGCCTATTTCTGGAATTAATCTTGATACTATCACATATACCGGTCATATGTTTTATAATTGTTTACTATCACTTTAAAACATGATGTTAGGTCCAGTCGAGGAGGAGATGAACACTCAAACTGAATTCATTTTATTATCGACGCGGCATATGTAGTGTAGCGTGGTTAATTCCTTCCGTTGCATTACGATTTCTTCTAAAAATGACAGGGACGGGATAGGTTGTTCGAACTGTCCGTTTTGTCATCCCGCAGTCTGCCCGTTAATACCACATTATCTTGAAAAAAATAGTGAACAAAATTCCTTTGAGATAATGAAAACGAAGGAGAAAAACGGATGAAAGCAACTGGAAAGGTGGCAACATCACTATTAGTGCCTAGTTGTTGTACCTTTCCTTCTTTCTGAAGGACCCGCTTTCACCTGACGCTTGTTACGGTAGCTTCCTTGCCGCAAAACAGATGGAAAACGTGAAGGAAACAAAACCAGCTTTCATTCCAATTTGGTTTCAGGCGTTTTCATCAAGCTTAGGCTCTATGTATGTCTCTATTTAACTTATTTGTATAACAATAAATGTACGTTTTTCACAAACATTTTTTAATTTCTCCTTTTTTTATGTCAAAAAACTGCGGTGTTTTTTCTGAACTCTGTTCGGAATAGGCGGATTTTCGGAATAGAGGGACTCTACTGTATTCTAATTGAACATGTGTTACAAAACACCTCACTGCTTCCAAACAATTTTTGAAAACAATACTGTATTAAAAAAACAAAATTTCACTTTTAGTTTCACTGTACACCGTAGTTCATGGTTTTCAGGTTAGTCATGAAATATTACCAATAATGTGATTGATGTTTGTATGCTAAAAGGCTAAGTTAGCATTCTAGAAATATATCTTTACTTACATTTTGTTGCAACACTATTATATTAAAATGCTAATAATTGCGCTGTGATATCAATAATAATTCTATTTATTGTTTTTCAGAATGTCTAAAATTACAAAGAAATGTAGATAATTACGTTTTCCTGCGATGTAGTCGATCGTTACATTTGGAATCTGTAGACGACAAGAGAGATTTCATTAATACTAGAGTGAGTATCTTGGTTTGTGGAATTTATGAATTACTAGTAAACCCCCGTGAAAAATCACAGGCAGATTAATTAGATACACATCAGAAATACATCATTTATACAAAATACTATTTAAACAACACACTTTATCTAGGCCTACCTAACAATGCAGACGGGGATTTTTAACTTGGTAAATGTGTACAATTATAAGGATTATAAAGGTAGGAATATTTGTTAAAATTTTGTATTTATTTATGTTATTATAAATTTAAAGAAAGATGAAAATATTATATTTTAATTGCTTTTTATTTCATATTGTTAGATCAAATGGTTTATTAATATTATAGTGAAGAAGTTAATAATCGAATATGTTTATAAGTTATATATACGAAGATGTACTAATGTTTCCGAAGCCAAACGAATAGGTATTTCTTCTTTATATTTGTAAACGAATATTTTGATGATAAAAGGTTGTGTTTATATACAGTTTATAACGTATTATAACATACATTAGTTCTATAACTCATATTTAAAAAATCAACTTCATAAGAAATTGTAATGATTGAAGTTGTTGTAAAGATAACCCCAAAGTATAATCTATGTTGGGTTAGTTTAAGTATTACAGATGATGGGTGAAATCAGCTGTTATATGTTATTCACATACCCACGGACGTACACTCGCTTTTGTAGGAGTTGATTATATATAGAAGAATAAGGGTATGGCAGTCTGATATTAAAGTTTAATTGAATAACAGCTTTTAATAAATACGTTTTAGTTGTCAATTAACATGACATGCTTAACCCCTTTTAAGGCCAGGGAAAGAATAACATTCCATCCTAAAAAGGCTAGTGGGTTATGTAGCATTTGTAAGCCGAAAAGGCCAGGCCGGAAATTATGTTGTACAAAAATGTGTAATTAATCAGAAAATATTAGTAGAAGTGTACTTTTTATTTATTTCTAACAAAATGCTCTATAGATTTAAATAAAAAGGAAACCTTGTTTTCTAATAATTTGTTTTTTGGGGTTAAAAGGCTTTATTGTTATTTTATTTTGGAGTCAAATAGCTACAACTAAAACAACTAGAGTTTATTAGTTATTTTCTAATCCATTTGTGAATTCTGTACAAATACTGAACATTTCCATAGAATAAATCTTCTGAGCTGACCGTATCAATTTGAGAAATATACTATTGACACATTGAAATCAGAAGATGCAGAAAATGTAAATAACTATGGAAGTTAATTATATAATAATGAGGCATTGCTTCTGTTTGTTCCAACAGAGAGCTTTGGAAGTTATGGGATTGCCGCCTGAAGAAATACTCAACGTTCTCAAAGTAGTCGCGTCAGTGCTCAAATTGGGGAATATCTCTTTCATACCGACAAACAATATCGACGGAACTGAAGGATGTACAATTAGCAATGATTATGGTAAGTATTTGCAGTTGCACTGATAATACTTTGAAAAAATTGTATTATATAATAACTTAAGAATTAACAGCACATACTCCTAAACATTATTAACAGATTTTAATTTTGTTTCAAACGAAATCTTACACGTTGTACGCCAGTAACAAGAGGTTATTTTGCTTCTTAGCCTCCCTCAAAAGATATCAAGACACCTTTTTTGTAGCCTATCGGATGGTACAACTTTTTTGTGGCCCTTTTGATTCCTTATCGGATGGTGTAAATGTCAAAACAATCGGATGAAGGATAGTAGCCAAGTTAAAGATAATAACAGCACATACAATATTGATGTGTTAACTGTTTTGGTATAGGATGCCGGGTTGAACATACCAATTATTACATGCAACTTAACTATTATCCTTCATCCGATTGTTTTCACAGTTTTACACCATCCGATAAGGAATCAAAAGGGCTACAAAAAATCCGTCTTGACATTTTTTGTTAAAATGTACAGTTTTTGAATAATTTAGGTTTGAAATTTTCAAACAGTCGCAATTTTGAATCGCATAATTGGATATAATCGTTTATTTTTCTTGAGATAGATCATTGATGGGTTAAACTTCATGCCAAGTTTGAACTCAATCAGTCAAACATTTCTCTAGATATGAATTATTTTGTAAAAAAAAGGCGGATATCTGGAAAACGGAGCGTTTTCAGACCTATGTTTATACAACTTTTTTTCTTTACTTTTACATGTAGAATGAGCTCCCGAAGTTTCCGCATATCTTTGTGAATCACCCTGTGTATGTGAATTTAAAAATAATGTATGTAGTTTTCTTGTATTGAATTTATTTGAACTATTTCTTGTGCCATCGTTCCTGTGATAAGAAATATACAAATTTTTATTTTAGATAAATTAAAATAAATAAATAAAGTCCCTTTGTGAAAAGGAAACACATTACTGGTAAAGGTGAGACTGTGATTGCTATCACTGCTACTTGAACACTGTTCTTTTCACTGAGCAGAGAGCAGTTGCGATTGCTCTTGAACGCGCCTGCTCACTGCTCTTTGTATGTTTTTTTTTAATGTTGGCATAAAGTTAAGAAATACAGTGTTTACTTAATAACTGTTCAGTAGTTAGCTGCTTTATGTTGTACCAGCCATTTAATGCAAGGGGCGGGTTTAACTTACATCATACGAACGAATAATACAATACAGCTTGGATGACGTTTTTGATACCACCCACGTGTTCTGAGAATGAGTGAGCAGAAAAGAGAGCAGTTAACAATTTTATCAAAATATAATGTTAAGAGTTGTTGTTTTTTTTTTTTTAAATCAGGAATCACAATACTAGTAAGCTTGTTATTAGGCCTACTTTTTTTAGCAAATATGTTTTGTAATGGCATTCTAATTTACTTTTAATTTGTTTGGGATTTAAAAGATAATAATGTCTTTAATTTCAAAGAGGATTTAGTTTTGAATATTATTTGTGCTGTATTTATCGGATTATCATTAAGAGCATTTAATTTGTACATTTATTTTTGTTAAGTTTTGTACAAAATAAAGAACCATTCTAAATTTTATCTCCCTACAACATTTTACAAAATAAATTTCTAGCACGCCATATGTTAGTAACGAACAGTTTATTAACACAAATTAATGTATTCGTATTGAGCACTGAGCAGGAAAGGAAAAAAACATAGATCTCACAGCAGGATAGCAGTTGCTTTTCCGTAAACTACGATCTAAACTGTGATTAAATCGCTGCTACTGTTAACTGCTCTTTCCCTTAAATGCTCACTGCTCACAGAAAATCGCTCTTAAGCCCATCTCTACTGGAACGATCATGCTCTGTTATATTCAGGTTTTACTTTATCATCTTAGCCGAAGGTATTTTACAATTTAAAGTATGTAGGCCTAGGCCTCAAAAGCTCAAATTCTTTAACAATACTTATGGAAAGTACAAATGTAGGCCTAAACTTTGAAAAATTATTTATTTGAAATACAGCAAGACCTATTAATTGAAACAAAAAATAATTTAGATTGAAATCATGTTGTTGGCAATAATACTTGAACTTAATTATTTGATTGCATATTAAAATCATTTATTTCCGGCTCGTTTCTAACACACGAGTCCAATCATTGGTTCGTCATAAAATACTAAATTGTTTATTTTTTTAAGTTTGATGAATACAAAATTACTAAAAACAAGCTTTGAATACAGAGCTGTACGAAGTCTGTCACCTACTCGAAACCGACATGACTTCATTGAGACGTGCCTTTACACAACGCAGTGTTACGTTGATGTCTGCGTACTGCCCTTCATCACCTGGCAGATTATCTCCCTGTTTCAACAGAGGTATAGGCAACGTTGTTTGTTTTTGTTGTTTGTTTGGTTGTGTATTGCTAGATAACCTGTGATTTTGTTTATAGTTTATCATTTACCTTAGCTGGAAGGATGTCACTGTTTTATTTAATTCTGCACACAAGTAGAGTTTGTTTATCAGAAATAATTGGAATTGAGACTAATACCAGAAAACTCTGCTGGGACAGAACACTTGTTTAACCTAAATTTTGTCAGCACAAGTCTGTAGTTGTTTATTAATTACCGTATTTCAAAGTTGTGAACGCATTTTCCGGTCGAAAGCAAAGGTAATCACCGATGTCTGTATTTAAACATCTTTAGTGTTATAGGAAGTTGTGCACAACACCGAGAAACTCAATCAAAATTAAGTAGTATCATTCAAATTAGTTTTAAAATAGTCTAACAAGAATTTATTAAGACTGATTTGTAGCAATTTTTAAATCAACTAGTTCTACATAATGGAGAATCAGGGTGACCGATATGCTAAAGCGATATATAGTAATATTGCAGTCTTTTTTTTGCCGATCACTGTCGGCTTCCTCAATATTAGCACAATGTATTATTAAAACTTGTATGATTTTAATAAACTCAGTGATAATGTGCTAACCTTCAATCTTTTTATTTTGCACAGAAAAACCTCGGTTATCCAAGTTTCGTTATTAACCGCGGCTAATTTAATTAAAAAAACTTATCGAAAAATCAATTCTGTTAACTTAAAAATAAATGTAAATTAACTGAATTGATTTTGATAAAGAATTCATAGCTTGAGAGGATTTCTCAGTAATTACAGTAAATTTATAAAAAAAACTTTTGTATTAGATTGAACAGAAAGAAAACAAATCTGTAGTTTGCCTTGTACATCCTGATAACATTTCCGCTCCTTTCCCAACGCAATTGTTTAGCGGACGGGTAGTGTAGTGAATGATGAAGCAGTCTGTTATACACTCCCCTCTTCGTGGCATCGTATTTATGACTCATCATCCTTTGCCACGATTTGTTTCTTCCCCCTGCTACTGTATTTTGCTCTTAGTTAGTGTTAAACTTTGTGAATGAGATTGTCATTACGAGTGGAAAGCGTTTGGGAAGCAATTTAACGATTAGATAGAGTTGATTCAATAAGAAAAGTGGCGAGTGATTTATATGTTAGGGAAGTGGCTATCGGGAATTGTAGATGGAATAGATCAGAAATTGATGTACATATTTAAAAATATATTATTTAAAGCCAAATAAAATAGATTTTGAAGTAAGTATGGCTCCTAATCAATTTGTTTTGTTTGATTTATAATGAAGAATACCTATTTCAAAATGTCTATTTCCGGTTTAGCTCAGTTCAGTATAAAATTTTAAAATTCATAAAATAAAGTTCGTTTCATCACAATAATAAATCATTTATCTGATTTAGTTTTAATTCAAAATAATCTCGGGATAGGGGCACTCGTGCTGCTGTAATTATCCCAACCAAACATATACGCATTCTTAGGTTTCAAACGTGAAAGTTAACGATTAAGAAATGGCATCATTAGGAATTGGATTAGAAAAATGTAAAGTTTTATTTTTATTAGTTTCCTTTAGGTATGGATTTTAATCAATGTTCATTTTAATACTTATCGTTTTTGGCGGTACACATAGGTAATTATATCGAGTTATTGCACTTTTGAATTCACTTTTATAAAATAATCGACGGCGTCACTTCCTCAGTACATTAGGTACATCCACCCACGCTTAGTTCTCAATTAACACTGATTTGTCTTCTCTTTCAAAGAATGTAGCTTGGTTCCTTCACTTCCGTCTTTGTTAGGAATGCGGAAATGTATGCTCGTTCATTTAATTCGCCGGTAGCGTCCACGTGATGTTACGTCATACCTTCCTTTCTACGGTTGCCATGGTTACTAGTTCTGACGTAGATGCTGTTTTTATAATACGGTCGCTTTGTCACTTTTTAAATAGTTTTCGATGGTTTATATACCTAAAGTATTTCTTTGTCGATTAATACAATTGTGGAGTTGATTTGTTCTTGCGTTTAAAGCATAAAATTTATTTACTTGGAATATTTTTAATTTACCCGATCAAATAATTACTTCCTTTTGAATTTTAGTGTAAGTTGTACTACTGGTGTCATATGTTAAACTAATTATTGTAAATATTTTAATAGTAATAATAATCTACGGTAAATAATTGACTATAAACTATTTCATAAATATTTTCTTAAATTTAGAATACGTTCTATACATTGGATTATCGTGTTTTTGTTTATAATTTTTAATTACATGGTACATTATTAGTCTTTTACTTGACTCGTGTTTACACTGGTTTGATTGCCTACAAATATGGCTGACATAAACTAGCTAAATACGTTTTTTAATCGCCTTGAGTTCTTGCATAGTGTCTTTGACAAATTTTACATAAATAATAAATATAGTGTTTTCTAATTTGGTACCTGACTTTCATTTCTTCATGGGATTGTTACTGGTGTTTGTTTACATATTAACATAGGGTTCTCTAGGCTATAATACTAGACTGTTATAAATGAGTGGTTTTGTGTTGCTGAGATTTGATACATTACATGATACAACCAATGAACAGTTATAAAATTATTAAAAGACAGTCACCAACATTAAGGTAATATCCAACCAATTCTGATACCTATACCCAGGGTTATAAATAGTTTTGAATCAGTAAAAGTGAATAGAGTTGTATATAAATTCAAATTAAACCAATTGGACATAGTTTTTCTGAACATTTTAACTTTGGAACATAATAGAAATTAATTTTAAATAATTCAGTTTGTAATATAGTTTTAAGTATAGCTTTAAAAGATTGCCTATTAAACAGCCAGGGATTCTTTAACCCGAGAGAAAGAGATTTGTTTGAATAATTTATATGTCAGTATTAATTTTATGTTAAATACATCCAGAGGAGATAATATACAAATTGTAAAGATAATTCCATTTTAAATTAATTCTCACAAGAGAAATGTTGTACTAAAATAAGTAACTAAAACACATTGATTAAACATAAGAGTTTTGTTAAACAAAAAGGAGTCAGTTATTTATGGTTTTAACATTATAAAATTAGCTTACAACGTGCAGCATCTTTTGTAGGGCAATAAATATATAAAAATATTATAAATTTAGCTTGCAACGTGTGGCATTCTTTTGTAGGGCAATAAATATAAAAATATTAGGGTCTTTTCTGTTATATCCCCGCATTTACAAACTATTTTCTATAGAATGAGGATTAATTGGGTAGAACTACAAATAATAATTAAAAAAATACCTAAAAGGTTCTAACCTAACATATTTAGTCGCAGTATGTTTACCTGTATTCAACATTTAACAGTAAAATGTAAAACAACATCGTTGTCTGCAAAAATATTAGGCTAGAGTCGAATAGCAAAGTTACGCGTTTGCGATAACCCTTATCTAATATCAACAAAAACTGGAAACTTCCTTCCTTATTTATGTTATGGAGTAGTTATAAATAGTTATTTGGATATTCCCGATTAATCCTCATTCTATAGAAAATAGTTTGTAAATGCGGGGATATAACAGAAAAGGCCCAAATATTATATCATAATCAAATAAATTCTGAAAAAAATGAATATAATAATGAAATTCAATGATGTAGCAGTCAAATTTATAACAAATAATTTTGGAATAAATCAAAAATTAAACTTGGACTATTTTACTCGGATTTTACTATCAAAAACATCTATTGTGCACACCTTTTTATTCACAACACCAAGTCACTGTTTATTCCCGAATGTCCTGAACTATTGTAACACAACTGTTTATGACGTATGCCAACAAAATTAAACCATTTAATTAGACCTTTTACATAAAAATCTACTTTCTAATTACTCGAGAGTTTGCTGAAAAACTGTTTCTAACTACAAATTATTGAAAGAATGTCTATCAACAATAAATTGTTACTAGACAAAACTTATACAAATAACAACTTTCAACGAAGAAATATACAGCTGTATAATCATATGTCTATCCACAATAAATTTTATAAATTTGTATTTTTGGACTTTTGGGATGCATTGTTTTAAATTTTGTAAAGTTATATGATGTAGATCAAATAAAACCTGAACACAAAATCTCACAATAAATACGTTTACTATCCTCAAACGCGCTTCAACGACAATTTCGCCATCCTCTGTGATGCACGGGCTACAGTAACCAAACTATAACTGCTGTAGCCCGTGAGTTATAGTTTGGTTTCTGTAGCCTGTGCATCACAGAGGATGGCGACATTGTCGTTTAAACGCGTTCGAGGTTTAGTAATCATATTTATTGTGAGATTTTGTGTTCAGGTTTTATTTTATCTAGTTAATTTCCCACAAATCAAGCGCATTAGTTATTTATTTTATATAAGTGATGATATGTAACAAAAACTATAAAAAATGTGTATAATTTAAATATTACAAACTTGTATGTTTAGTAAAAAAAATTTTTTAATTATGTTTTTAAGTTGATTTAAAAAATTATAAGTAAAACAAGAAAATCACAGTTCTAGGATATTTTACATTTGAAAATTCCACAGTGAAAGGGTTAAAAGGAATACTGCAGAATATTGTTTATGGAAAAATTTATTAAAAATACAAAAGTTCTAGTATTTAAAAAATCATTTTTATACAATATTACAAGAATGTTTGTATATACTTTATTACGTTTACTTCATAACAGAAAAAGTAATGTTTTAAACTTAAATATAAACATGTGCCATATTTATTTGTGACAGTTATATAATTATTTGAATTTATGACAATTAGCAAGTATAGTGCGTGAGATTCCGCGTGGACTGCGAGATGCGCAGAAGAGGGGAAGATAGAACATAAATGTATAGCAAGATCTAGTGTGCATCCATTAGCCATGAGCCACATGGAATCTCATGAACTATATTATAAACGTATAGAAGTGAGAATTCTGATAATTTAATACAAAGCAATTGCCCATAAGAAAGAAGGTACATTATCTAGTTTATTCCATAAATACAAATTTTAACATGCAATGGAAGAATTTACCATTTGCCTTAATAACAGAAAAAACATCTAAATTTAAAATACAATTTTGCGTCATTCATTAAATTGAAATAAATCAATTCCAAATCTTCTTTTATTAAGATTAATTTTTATTCTAAACTTATAGCTTTTTATTTTGTGAATCTTTTAAACTTTGAATTTCTTGTACATTTTAATTAGCTGACAAAAGTAACTATTTGCAATAAATACAAAGCATGATTTATGTTTTTTTTTAGAGTCTTGGCTATTTATGTTTATCATTTCCTTGTATGGCCATACAACCTTCAAAATGTTACCTTATTACAGCAATAATATATATTTTTTCCATTAATAGGTTAAAATCCAAAGAAAGTCCTGATTTTCCTTCTACTTCTATATGGGATATTATAAAACATAAATATCAAAAATAACACTGTGACAATCACTATTGTACCCACATTAAAAAATGAATCCATGAATTTGTCTCGCATAATATAGATAAATAAACATGAACCTATTAAGACTATGATATCACATTTGTAAAATTGTCTTACATACGTATAAAGCATTGCAAGTCCAATTACCAAAGCATTGAATACATCAAAAACAATCGTGTGGATTGCCATTAGTATGGCAAAAGTTGAGATCCAGGCAAAAATAATGGTACCAAACACAATATGGAACCTTGCTGATGAATTCAAAAATCTCATTTTGTACATTGTGCATATCATCAGCACAAAGCTTAGTATAATATAGAAAAATACATAGTTTAGTATGTCTTCTTTAACAACAGTTTCATTTATCATATGTTCGTCTGCCATTTTATCTTTGAAAGAAAACTGTAACAAAAGATCAGATGTTAAACATGTTTTAACCATTAAAAACAACCATATTTTGTTTCTTGTATATTTTCTAAACAGTACATAATTTTTGATAATTTTTTTGTTGAACATTTTAAACACCTGCCATTTTCATAGTTATAATACAAAATATATAATTTTGTTGCACTTGTAAAACAGTATAAATAATGTGTATTCCGAAAATACTACTTTGTGCTCTCACTAATGAGTGGACCTTCATTTTACATGATTATTCATTTACCTGTTGAAGAATATTGCTTGGAAGGCATTACGTGATAAATTGGATAACAAAATAATTCGACCACGCAGCTGAACCGCTGATGTGAGTTGAGCAAATTTCCAAAATTAAGTTTATAGGCCTATGTTTTAGGGTTTCTACCAACAATTTGGGAAATAGGTCTATTCACGACGGTGCTGAATAGGTGCAAAATGCTTCGCACGCCATTCCGCATATTGGGAGTATCTTCAATACACAAAGCATTATGTACTTCGCACGCCATTCCGCATATTGGTAGTATTTCCAATAAACAATGCATTGCGTGCTTTGCACGACAACCCCACGGTAAAATCAACCACATGGCTTTGAACCAGGTACTTTTATGGTATTTTACGTTTTGATCGATTTTGGGGGAACCAAGTGAGCTATAAGGTCGCGTAAAAAAACAAAATGTGCAGACTAACATCCTACATTTATATTGTTAGAAAAAACTCTTAAAAAGTTAATTCTCGTAGGAAAAATCTAAAAAAAATAGTTACTTCCGGTCAAAGAACGTGCTTCCGGTTGTTGGATTTATTTGGCTAACGAACTCGTCCGAGCGACATAGACAACCAACGTGTGTACCAAATCGGACTTAAAATGCGGTCGCTAGAGTGCGAACACATATCTATATATATAAAAGCGAAATACCACTCACTCACACATCACGATTTCTCAAAAACTACCGAACGGATTGAAATGAAATTTGGTATGTAGCTTTCTCTAGGGCCATAGGTGCTCACTAAGAAAGGGTTTGAAAAATTCGAAATTTTAAGGGGGGTTTGTGGGGATCAAAGTTATTAAATCACGATTTCTTCAAAACTACCGAACGGATTGGAATGAAATTTGGTATGTAGCTTCCTCTAGGGCCATAAGTGCTCACTAAGAAAGGGTATGAAAAATTTCGAAATTTTAGGAGGGGTTTAGGGGGATCAAAGTTACTAAAATCATAATTTCAGATCTTTTATTATTATGACAATAGTGCTTTTATTATTTAAAATCTATATATATAAAAGCCAAATACCACTCACTGACAGAACACTTAAAAAGTATACAATTACGTTAAAAAGACTGAAAATACCAACCACCACGGGCAACGCCGTAAGGGTCAGCTAGTATACATATAAATATATGATTTTTAATGACACCCCAAAACGTGTTCTGGAGACCATGATCGGTGCTCATTTGGTACTCCCGACTTTGGGTCTTACCATAAGGGCCACTGCAATAGCTCATTTTTCCTATTGAAATTCGCTAATAATGTAATTGTGAAGTGTCTCATTGAGTTGATCAGCTTTAAGCCCTTACAGGGGAGGCCAACTATAGATTTGTATAATTATTTTCTAACCAAAATAACGGATAATGTTGCAGCCTTTAAGTTAAACGAATAAAAGAGCACTGTGGCGACAAAATCACAATGATTTAAATAAAAACCCCGAACCACAAAACAAGGAACAAAAACAATAACTAAACAACTAAATTGTAACTTATGTTTAATACGTTACCCTTGTGTACATTTCGATGACATGGTCATCATCCTCAGAGGGTTTTAACACTACTACCACCTCAGAGGGTAGTAACACCTCAGAGGGTAGTAGTGTAAAAACCCTCTGAGGATGATGACCATGTCATCGAAATGTACATAAGGGTAACGTATTAAACATAACTTACAATTTAGTGGTTTAGTTATTGTTCCTTGTTTTGTGGTTCGGGGTTTTTA
>JAGFPH010001521.1:102825-133493 GCA_018207615.1 Philaenus spumarius | reverse complement strand
GATATTGCGCTACACTATATCTTCGATTAGACAAAGATGGATCTATTCAAGCTAAATTACTCATTGTTATAACTAAATTAGCACCTCTAAAGACAATATCCATACCTTGTCTTCAACTCAGTGGACCCCATCTGTTAGCTAAGTTATATCAACCATTAATCATCATTGTGATGGCTGGTGCAGCAAAAATCTTTTAAATGCATTCAATGTTAAAAGTTCAAGGTAAAAACACTGATTCCGTTTATGGGAAACCTACCTTATTACAAACTAAATGGCAGACAGTATTTCCTGCAAGTTGGTGTGAACTTTGCTGGTCTAATCCTTTTACAAGAAATGCACCAGTGTACAAAGCTTATTTGTCGTTTGTGTGGAAGTCGTCTAAGACGCTCCGCTTAGAATTAGTCACTAAATAAGTACAGTGTTTTTCCAGCATCACCTAACATTTCATATCAAGGAGAGAACTTCCGGAGCATATTTATTCTGATTGTGGACTGAACTTTTTTGTTGTAGCTACTTATTTATCTTCGTCAGTGGTATAATAATTCGATCACTAGAAATCACATATCTGCGACCAAAGTAGGAGTCCAATGGAGCTTTAATCTACATTTTGGAGTAGTCTGGCAGGCAGGCATGAAGAGCGTCAAGGGACTATTGAGAAAAATTGTCGGTGAAACGCCATTAACTTATGAAGAGCCGCAACGTATTTTTCAAAAATTGAAGCCTTACTCATTTTGTGACCTATGTGTGCAGTGTCGAACAATCCTGAATATTGTTAACTATCTTTCACCAGGTTACTTCTTAATAGGAGAACAACCACTTGCACATCTTGAGAGTTACATTGAAAAGAAAATCTTCTCCCAAGATTATTAAGAAGACGCATGAACACTTCTGAAAATTATGGAGAGTAGAATATCTGTTAGAACTAGAAAAACTAAATAAATGGACCAAAGCTATACAAAATATAAACAAAGGTAACTTGGTCATTCTTAAGGAAGATAATTCTCAAGTGGTAGATCGGCCACTCGCTATTATCATAGATACACAGCTGGATCTCGATGGAATATTCAGGATAGTAACTGTGAAAACATTTATACATATAAAGCACCGGTAACTAAATTGTGAAGCTCCTGCCATGCGATTCTTGAGTAGGTACCATAAAATTTGACACAAATTTGGTTGGCGATATGTTCATGCAAGTTGATACATTTTGAAAACTGCTTTAAGTACAACAAAAATTTGTAATAGTTCTTATTCTTATCTGTATAAAGTAACAGCTGTGCAAACAAAAGTAGACTCACTGCACTCAGTTCTAGGTGAGAGTTAAGCTGGGTAAAACAAGTGATAGGTAAATTGTTCACTATCCAGGTTGAAAATTCTATAAACTATAATCACTGTATATTTGTCGGTCCCTGTGAAATGTTAAAGCACTATTACATTTAAAACTATAAACTTTAATTATTATCTTTAGCTTAGTACTAATACAATGCACCGTTCAGCTAAGATTGTTACAAATGCATAAAACCGGTTGTAAATGTCCAGGTATTTCTTAATTATTACTCTATAATACTATTACACTTTGATCTTACTACATATTGTGATTACAAGTATGAACTTGTGACGTTTATCATAATTTATAAACAATAAAATAAACTTGTACTTCAAAACTTATATCAACGGTTGATGTAGTCTATATGGCATCGCGTATGCGTAATTCCCTTTTATGTGTAGGTCCAGTGCCGAAATGATAGTGTAGGGCGCTAAAGAGATAAGTGATGTGAAATCAAGTCCACTTATTGTATAAAACTCTGTATTTATTTCACTTCAACTTTATTAGAAGAATTTGATTTTATTTTAACTTTATTAGAAGAATTGAATTTCATGTGAACTTTACTAGAAAAATTTTATTTTATTTGAACTTCATTAGAAGAATTTGATTTAATTTTAATTGTATTAACCTTCAATCAGATGCATTGATTTTGAAACAAGGTCATTTGAAAATAAAAAATCATTGGATACCTACTGTACAGTCTTGAACAGTTCACTGTTGTATTTCACTTTCTGTTGTTACGATAATCCTATTGGTTGTTTAGACACTAAGACCACGCCCACTCTTGTAGAGGGGGTATAAATCATTGAGGATGATACTTTGTCGTTGAAACGCGTTTGATTGCTAAACGTTTGTGTGTGTTTTGTTATTATTATTTTTAAATAATTCGTTCTCACTCGTCAAGGTCAAAGTTTATTAAGAGGTATTACTGATGTTTTTCATTTCCTAAGTTAAATTACGGTACTTATCGAAATAGGTCATAGTTCTTTTCGGTTATATGTCAGCAAACTTTTAATATTTTCTATAGATAACCAGCTAACTTTTGAAGCGCTGTACGGAAACAAAAAACTTGACTTTCCTCTGTGATAAGATAACGAAATAGGCCGAGTGACAATTACCAGCGGCCAGTTCGTGCTAGTTTGCGGTGCGGTGCTCTCCAGTGACCCTTCTATATGAATTTCATTAGGTTGGTGGAAAGGTTATGTTAAGTTCCTATTCCTTTCATAGTTTCTCTTTAGAAAATGTTTAAAGTTTGCTGACACATAATCGAAAAGATCCATAGGCCATTATCAGTATAATGCGAAGGATGTGATGACTCTTTTGTTTGTTTCCATTTTCTGTGTGTAGATGGGGGGTGGAGGGTTGGGGTTATGCAGTCGCCAGCGCTCCTGTCGTGATTGGGGAAATTTTGTGTGCTTAAACACTGTCTGCACCCCTGCACACTATATGTTCCAAACTTATACAATACTAGGGACTCCTGCATGTTTGACAATCTAAACCTTGAGTTCGCACAATTGCGAGCAAGATAATGTAATGTAGCATGTAGTTTAAGTAGAACGTTTTACTTATTTATAAACAGGATTCATTTACCATTACACACACAATAAAAACCTACCCACGAATAGTTTTTGATGTATAAAAATACTCGTCTGGTCTCCAGGGCCGGATTTAGGAGTTTGCCGCCTATAGGCTTGATCCCATTTGCCGCCCCCTTATTCGTTTTATACAACTACAGAATTAATTGGTGATAGCCTATCTTTTTCAGGCTAAATATATAGTAAAGAATGTGAGTTCAACCTTCCTTCATTAATGCTGGTTAGTAGTTAGTTTTTAACTCTTCTGAGGCAGGAAAAACTATGTAGGCCTACTCCAGCACAATTTATAGCAAGGTATGCACAATCTTATTCTTAGTGCTATGTCCGAATTCAGGAAGGCCTACACATCTTGTAGGCTAGGGTATTACGTCACAGAAATTTCAAAATTCCTATCAAGGATTTTTTGCTGGGGGTTAAATTCCTGCACCTGCAGCACAGTACTTTTGGGAAGTGGATGAACTCTTCAACAAAATCAGAATCCAAATTGTGTGTATAGATTAGTAGCTCTTTTCCTCAATTTCTCATCCATATCTTTCTTGTTTTCATACAACTGAGATAAGAAGTAAAACCTGTCTTGAAACTGTTAGTATTCGTCTCTTCTTGAACACACCAATAAAAGAGTCTATTATCAATATAGTCTATATTTTGAAAGTGTTTTCTCAGCTCAGTGAAATAACCTTCCAAATTTCTCACCATCAAAACATGTGCAGTTTCACTTTGAATGGCTTTGGTTACTTTATGAATCCTATGACGCACAGTTCTCAGTTCCATACAAACAGGATCCAATCTTTGAAGAATTCTTCGGGATTTATATCTAGTCATTGTTTTTCTGTCGTGTCATTTGAAATTTATGTCAAAGCAGTTTGTATTTCTTGCCAATATTCTCGTAAACTTTGGAAAGCATTGCCTCTTGTTAACCACCGAGTAGGACGCAATTTGTTTACTCCCTTCTTCTGGCATATCAACTGTTAAGCACTCCCACCGTTTAGTAGAGCACATACAGTAACAAATACATAGATTTCTTATAGCAACATAAAAATCATGTTCATTCATATTTTCTTCTGTTGAATAAAAGCCAAATGGTTTATTTTCAGTAAAAAAAAAAAAAACATTTTTAATTGCCACCCCTAAAATTTTGCTGCTCTTGGCTGCAGCCTACTAAGCCTATTTAGAAATCCAGCCCTGCTGGTCTCAGTTTATAACCAATGAAGTCTTATAATTTTATTATTGTAAACAACTTTCATTTCTTAAAGTTTCCTTTGTTGAATTAAATTAATCCATTAGTTATTCATATCTTAGGTAAACCTGTAATTTACAATAAGCTTCCAAGTCCGAATCATTCATATTGGAACAAGCTAGGCCTAACCTAAAATCATTAGAAGTATTGAAACAGGTGACTTTAAACTTTTGATTTATCTGTTATTGTGTACAACTGGTTGTTACGGTAGTAAATATAATCATGCAACAAATCGTTGTTTGTAAATTCTAGTTAAAGATTTTGAAGCCATTTTTTTATGAACTTTGTTAAGAATTCATTAGGAATTATTTTGGAATTTACTCAATATGTTCTTTCCGACACAAACTTATTAAAATACATTAGAGTCATCAAATAATGAGAAATAATGATTAGAGTCATGGTTATCCGAACCCCGAGTTAACTAAGGTAGTAAAAACATTTTTTTGGAAGTTTGGTAGACACATATGTTAAAATATGTATGTTAAATATCATATGTTAAATATGACCATTCCCCTACCAGGTCGGTCTTGGATTAACCGTTATGGGGAGGAGTGGGGAGAGGGTGGGGTATATATAGCCTGTAATATCGTCTGTATACTTTAGTAGTGTTAAAACCCTCTGAGGATGATGATTTATGTCATCGAAATGTACATAACGGTAACGTATTAAACATAACTTACAATATTAGTTGTTTAGTTATTGTTTTTGTTCCTTGTTTTGTGGTTCGGGGTTTTTATTTAAATCAGTGTGACATATGTTAAAGTAACCGCGCAAACTGAAATCCGCATATAGCGGAAAATTTACTGTACTGTACTTATATTAAACACATACTGATTCATCAGAAATGGTTCCGGTAAATAAAACACACAGTTTTTAATCATTATTAAATACAAGTAATTACAATGCTTTGCTAATCATCAATACAATTTTGTTAATGCTTT
This sequence comes from Philaenus spumarius, assembly GCA_018207615.1. Taxonomy (NCBI): domain Eukaryota; kingdom Metazoa; phylum Arthropoda; class Insecta; order Hemiptera; family Aphrophoridae; genus Philaenus; species Philaenus spumarius. The sequence goes on along the minus strand of JAGFPH010001521.1, from coordinate 128,393 downwards.
TTCACTAAATGCCACGTTGTTCAATAAAACTCAAACTCGCCGTGTTATGGCAATGTCCACCGTAAACCAGTTAAAATCAGTAGTGTAAAAATAGAAACAGCACACAATTTAGCCAGTTCTGGTAAACAGAAAACACTTCTTCAAGAAAAATTTGTTTAACTAGAACATGTACTGAAGTCTATGTATGTCTTTTTATTATTTTGTATTTTATTTGTTCGTAAGTTTTTCATGTGATAATGCATTAGATACCGTTTTTTGTATATACAGTATGTCTTTTTATCATTTAGAATTTTTATTTATACGATAGTTTTTCATTTAATAATACAGTAGATGCCTTTTTTCAAATATTTGACGTTTTCATTGATTTCACCATTTTACCATAAGGTTCCCCTCTCAATTTTTGACAGAGTCGGTGTTATCCGAGTTTTCGCTTAACCGAGGTACCCTCGTCCACATTATTTCAAAAAATCGAGGTTCTATTGCAGCTCCAGTACTATTCTAGAAATCGAAACAACATAAACAAATGTATTCTTTTGTATAAATGAGATACTTTTAAATATATGGTAGAAAACATATATTTTTCAGGGTATCAATTCAGGTCACCACTTTTAAGTAATAATATGTTTAGTAAGTGATCACATGGAATCTATCGGAGGCTTCTCGAGGAATCAATTTGGTTTTCGGCGTGGAATGTCAACTGTAGACGCCATAAAAGAAACGTTGATGATCGCAATGGAGGGTAGAGAGAAGGGAATGGAGAGGAAAGGTTTTTGTGCTTTAATCTCCATTGACATTAGAAATGCATTCAACTCACTCAGATGGCAAGATGTGCTGGATTCTCTACTTAGGAAGAACATTCCACTATACCTGAGGACAATCATAGAAGACTACCTGCATCAGAGACAGATAATTTATGAGGGCGACGGTTTATCCAAGAGAAAATGACAAGAGGAGCACCACAAGGATCACGTCTGGGGCCATTCTTTTGGAAGATTGTTTACGATGAGTTGTTGGAAACGGAATTACCAGAGGGAGTGAAAATCGTAGGGTTTGCAGATGACAGCATCATCGTCGTGGATGCTCTAGAAGAACATGTCCTGGAAGTAAAGATGGAAGAGAGTATCGCCACAGTCGAAAGATGGCTGACTAGCAGAGGCCTAGAAATGGCCGTAAACAAAACGGAAGCAGTCCTGGTAACAAAGAGAAGGACGTTCAGGACACCAAAGCTTGTCATTAATGGTGTGCGGATCGACTGGAAATCACAGCTGACGTACCTTGGAGTAGAAGTGGACAGAGGACTTTCTTTCGGACCACAAGTGAAGAAGGTATGTATGAAGGCCGCCACTGTAGCAGGTAACCTATCGCGCTTGATGCCCAATGTTAGAGGACCAAAAGAAAAAAAAAGACGGTTGTATGCAAGTGTGGTTCATTCCATAATACTGTACGCAGCACCGGCCTGGAGTGAAGCAATGACAAAGCAAGTCCATAGGAGAAGGTTGCTGTCAGTCCAGAGGCAAGTGGCACTGAGAGTCACTGCTGCATATAGGACAGTCTCGCAAGTTGCGGTAATGGTTGTAGCAGGAATACCACCAGTACACCTTTTAGTTTGTGAGAGAAGGGAGGTTTACGAGGAACATAAGTTAAATGAAACTAAGCCAAAAACCACAATAAGTAGGGAAGCTAGGGAGAGGCTTATTGAGAGGTGGCAGGAGGAATGGGACAATGATAACAACGGAAGATGGACCCATAGAATTTTAAAGGATCCAGGACTGTGGATGAACAGGAAATATGGCGAGGTAAATTTCTACTTGACACAAGCGTTTACTGGACATGGCTGCTTTAAACATTATTTATGGAGATTTAAGAAAATTGATAGCAGCATTTGTGACAGCTGTGGACAGGAAGATGATGTGGAACATACTCTGTTCAAAGTAAAGATGGAAAAAAACTAAAAGAAGAGCTACAAAGCAAGATAAAAGAAGAAATTCTTCCGGAAAATCTAATAACGCTGATGCTAAGAAGCAAAGAAAAGTGGGATAGTATTACAAACTACATCGTAACGGTGATGAAGCAGAAGGAAGAAGAACTGAGAAATAAGTAAGAAGATGCCTGAACAGTAGGACAGTCGTACGACTGAAAGGTGCCCGGTTGTTCAGGAAGTTATGCTAATAGTGATACCCTGTCCAACAACAAGGGCCGGAGAAAGAGGTGAGATTTTAGTGGGTCGGCACAGGGCCATCCCCACATAACCCTGTTGTGCGGTACCAACAGGGCATGTGCCTGCACATTTTTTTACACCTCGCGCAAAAAAAAAAAAAGTGTAGAAGAAGGTAAATTAATTGACCTTTTTTTAAACCTTGCTTTTTCTGGCTTAGTTGTATGACATAAATTGTTTAAACAAACCTATTTGTGTGCTATTTTTCCCTTTTACTTTGCTATTTGGAACAAAATCCTTGCTATAAAATATTTACATTACCTAGGAACAGTATACACAAAAATATATCCTGGAAGTTCCTTATACTTTTGACAATAAGCTTCAAGCAAAGTGATAGATTAAGGCGGCATGAATTGAAGAATAAGGAATGAAACAAGCAGTTTATAATAACACAATTATATTCCAAAAGAAGACTGGAAACATTCTTGACATTAAATTAACAGTATAAAATTGGTTTAGAATTAATTGTAGCACAAGGAAAACAACAAGATACAAGAGCCTTCACGTTGCATTTTTTTAACAGAAAAAGACACGTTGACAAAAACTAAGACTGTGGTAATGAAATAATATAAATGTTAAATTTTAGGTGGTTAAATTTTTAAACCTCTAAATCGACATAATTTTTATTTCAGAATTGTCATTCTTTTCCTCTGAATATTATAAAATACAAATAAATTCTTTTGAGTTTTTTTTTTTTTTTAAAAAATCATAACCGTTTATAAAATTATTAAAACACAAATAATTTAAAGAACTTTACGTATTATTTACCGATTCAGTTGGTGTGAAATAAACTGGAAATAAAACTGCTGTAATTCAGACCATTACCAAACATCTTGTAATCCTGTATATTAAGCTGTAGGCATGTTTTAAACATAACAAGCTTTAAATACAAAACACACAAGATTTGCTGAAAAACAATACTTTATTACAAACCATTGGCAAGCAATTACAGAATCTTAGAATCAAATCCAATATTACAATCACACTAGCATTTCAATTCTTTTTTAGATAAATTCCAAATATTTAACTGAGAAACATGAATTTTTTATGATAAAAACTATTTCCTATTATATAGCTGTTTGGATACAAATAGTTTTGATACAAATTTTTTTGTAGGTTAACGCTGACTATTTTGCTCGTCATTTGCACAGAAAAAGTAGCGTACATTTTCTTAAAATAACTTAAAAACTTAAGATCCGGCTGTATGTGCCTTGACCAGCTTTGCTACACCATTTCTATATTTATGGCCTTTTTTTTAACATTTATAAAGGAGGGATACAGAAGGTTCTGGTTTTTGTAATAAAACTAATTTGGAATCACCGCCATTTAGATTAATGAAAAAAATGATTTAAAAAAGTTATAGCAAAATTTAATTTAGCCTATCTCATTTGTGTTGAGCGTATTACTGTCTTCAGGAAATAAATTTAAAAATTAAATATTTGTGTTACAAAAGTGCGGATTTTTAGTATTTGGTATCAATTTAATACATAAATACAAATAAGAACTAACTGGCGCGACTATGTTTTAAATTTATATATTAAATTTTCACAAATTAGCAAAAACAAAAATTTTCCTTACAACTTATATTTAAAAAAATTATAAATACAGATTAAAAAATAGTTTTACAAATTCTATAAAAGAAGAACAGAAAATTTTCACTTAATTTAGTTAAAACGTCAAATTTTCTCTCCAATGTGCAAAGAATACCAAATTTTTTAATTCTTTATACAATTTTGTACATGGAAATTGTGATTAGTACATTATAATTAGTTCTTACTTCAGTTATGAGTTCTACAGTTATTGCAGAATTTCATAAGTGAAACAAAGTTATTTATAATAATTTAATTCTAAATTTAAATAAATACTACAAATTGATTAGAAATATTAATACATTGATAGGTTTTCCAAAGGTTCAATTATTTAAATACCAAAACAATTATAACTAACGCTCCTAACACGGCAATGACATTAAATCCTTCGATTTCATTACTTCTCATAATCGATGGAAATTTCCCTTTGGAAACAATCTGATAAACTGCAAACACAACAGTTCCTAATGCCGCCAGTTTGAAAAAAAATTGTCGATAACTGATCAGCATAAACAACACTGCGGCAACTATTAGCGGGTGAACGACCGCCGACTGCCCGGATTGCGTTCTGAGTTTTGAATTAATGAATTCGGTTAGAAAGTAAGACAATAGAAAAAATACACCCATACGGAAAATAAAGTTTACAAAGTTATGAAAAAAATAATACAGGGTGAAACATGTAAACAGGAGAAGAACGACTGCTAGTGATTGGTTCGCTTGGAGTTTGTTTAACCAATCGGTCGGCAGCGAGTTGGATCCCATGTATTCAGAAATCATTAACTGTATGTTATGCAGAGACATTGTATTGTACATCCTGAACGCTGAATACCTGTAGAAATTCGTAACATTTTATTAAACATCGTAATACATGCAGTTTAACTGTATAGAAACCCCTCAATAAAGTTAAAAATATTACAGAAATTTATAACTTTCTGGATAAGCTATCGGTAAAAATTATTCTACCTTTCGATCCGAAACTGCATTTCAACAACTTTTTATGGGATTGCCTTGAGGTTGTAACTGTAATATTGCAAATGGTATCTCCCTCATCATTTTAAAGATCTCTTTAAGATGAAATAAACCACAGAAGTGTGAGCTTTACTTACACACCCAGAATTCTGCGAGTTCAATTCATAAGGACTGCTGTGAGAAACTAAAAATAATAATAAACCTCACACAGTTTGCTCGCTACGATGTTCTTTGGATTTCTAGACATTATAACTTCTAAGATTAATACCAACAAATTTGTGTGAAAAGTATTTTAATAACACCAACACCAACCATTACAGTAGCTCAGTGGGTGAAAAAAATATAGCATAAAGATCAAAAATGTTCTTTACCCCTTAGTAGGCCCAGTATCAAATTAAAATGTTCTAAATATTATCTAAAACTTTTGTATAGAAAATGTTGTTGATCGACCCAACCTTACTGTAAAAGGTATCAAAAAATATGCTGCAGAAGATGACTAAAAATTTGTTTAGTCAGTTTAGTTTAGTAGATGTAACATCGAGCACTATTGTTGTAGATCTTCAAAATATTATGAAAATCTTTTTGTGAAACTTTTTGCAATGGGCGAAAGAACTTCAAAATCTACCTGCACATGTAGGACAAGACTAAAAGTATTTTTTTCTGCATTGAATGATACGTAAAAAGATCTAAGAACGAATAATTGAAAAAATATACAAAGACCATAAATAAATTTGATCACACAGCTGAACCACTGAGTTGAGCGAATTTCCAAAATTGAGTTTATATGATTTAGACTTTCAACCAACTATTTAGGAAATTGGTCTACTCACAAAATCTAGTAGAATGAGTTTCCAGCTCAGGCTTTGGAGGTCGACCTTGAGGCTTCGGATTTTGAACTGCTTCGCTTTACTCGCAGCGGACAAAAGTTTGAATCCCTGCCGTCGGTCTCGGATCAGAAGCTAACCTCACGTTAAAATCCCCCAGATTTGATAAATCTAAAGAAAAAAAATTTTGTTACTCGCGGTCAAAAAAACGTGCTTCCCGTTGTTGGATTTTTTTACCCGTCCAAGAGTCTTAGAAAATCAATGTATATATGAAATTTTACCAAATCGGAAGTAAAATGCGGCCATTAGAGTGTGAACACATGAATACGTATATATTACATGTGAGTCACTGCATATACCTCTTCTTTCTTACTGAAATTCGCTAAAAATATTTTGTTTTCCTAATCATATTGGAAGTACCACTTCTGTTTAGTAATAAGAGTAAACTGTGCGCTTTATGAAAAAATAATATTAATGTAGAATTCTATTTCATTTGATGCTGCTATGCAAAATAAAAAATCCAATAAGCTACACATCATTTTAGAAAACCATTCGGAAAGCATTCGCTCGGTTTAATGTATTGTTGCTAATGAGATCATAAGTTCAAAGAAACTCAGGCTTAAAAATAGTTTAAAAAAAGCGCTACTTGCTCATTTAAAATAAATAGCTCTCCAGATTGAAGTTTTTCAATGTTGGTACAATAGTTAGCAGTTTATTCCACCTTTTAACTGGTATATGTACGCTGTTTCTCAGTGGCATTTCCATCAACAGCTAATTTCATATTTTAAATAATTTGTATCTACAATTTTTAGTTTACTTTTTGTTTAGAATTATGTCTAGTTGTGCTGATTGTTTTTAACCTTTAAATATAACTCCTGTTGTAAACTTAATAATTTGTTTAAACAATTTATTATTTTACATCTTAGCTTGAGGTTATGTTGAATTCTCTTCCTTTATTTAAAATAAATAGTACAATATGTGTGTGGCAGAAAAAAGAGGTTTGGTGAGAAATGAGTGTCCTTTACAAGCAATCTAATTTTTCCTTGTAGTCACGTACATGCTTTTGTTTACACATATTTGTCTCCAATTTAATATTATTTGTTGAGTTGTTTACTTGCAAAACTGTTAATTGTCAACCATATAAAGAGGATAATACACTTGTGTGCTTTGTTGAAGAGCTGTACGAAGTGTGTGAGCTGTTGGACACTGAGCCGTCATGTTTAAAAACAGCTGTTACTTCAAGGTCGCTACTTCCAGACACGTGCGAACCACAGTTAGTAACGGAGCTATCAGCTGTCGAAGCAACACATTCAAGAGACGCCCTGTGTAAGGCTTTGTATAGTCGTCTGTTTACGTGGCTTGTAAACAGAATCAATGAATCTATTAAGGTAAACTTGCACAGATTGATAAGAAGTGATGGTGGGTTTACATATGCAATGATGTGCTGGCGCCAGTAATATCAATAATAATAAAAGTACCTTATTGACAATCTCAAAGTAATAATTCTAGGATATAAATAAAATTACACCAAAATGTTTTCTACACAATTACGAAATACAATAAATAATCAAATTTTTTTAATGGAAATAAAAGAAAGAACAACACTTTCTTAGCTTAGATTGTTAAACATAGACGTTGATTAATCATGTAGTAAATAAACGGTACCAGAAACTGGCACAATGTTTCTCACAAACATATTTAAATTATTAAACAGATTCACTGTGACTTCATAATTGCATTAAAGTAGGAGGGGAGATACATTAAAGTAGGAGAGTATATAATAAATATTATTATTATTAGCTAGAGAGAAACTATTTCATCGATTTTGAACAAATTTGCACCAAACATTTCAATTAAGCCTGTATAGATGCATGAAAAAAGGTTTCGAAACATTTTGAAAATCAACCCCCTTTTTGGCCAAAAAACTCCCAAAAATCTGTTATTATTATTAGCTAAACAAGAATTTTTAGAAAGATGCCTGCTAATTAGTTTCTCTGTGTTTTCTTTAGTTCTTGTTCAATATATACGCGAGAACTAAAAAAAAATTGCTTGCAGTTCTAACTTAAAATATTTAGTCACAGTATGTTTCCAATTTGTAAACATATATTACATATGTTAGTATATTAATTATTGTCTATTATCATTATTATTATTGTCGGTCTTCAAGAAAAGGCTACATTATCTTTCTATCAGCTAGGTTAGAAAAAACCCGACGAATTGGACACTTCAGCTACACAGTAGGCTACTCTGACACAGAAAGTGATCCAAACGACTTTTAATGAAAGTTTTAATGATTTCTGACATTTAATTTTTTGTTTTTTTAGTTAATTTTTGTTCAATATATTGTCTTACTAGAAAATCATAACATTTGAAGTTGACCAAGTCTTTGTATACTAATACCGAAAAATGTATTAGTGGAGATGAGGGTGACCATGGAAAGTAAGTGTTTTTACATACTGGGAAACGAGACACTTTACGGAGCCTAAAAACGCAAACCAGAATAGTCATTAACAAATATAGTCATTAAGAAAGAAGAAAAAAAACATAAAATGCAGGTCAATGTTCTGCCCTTTAGGTTAGATTTGAACTAAACTAAAGAAACTCTTCATCGGCACCAAAAAATCTAATAACAACAAAAGTTAACAAAAAGAAATTAAGATACAAATTAAACATGCAAAATGTTGGTTCATCATTATTAGTGTTCAATTATTTGCCTTAACTATTTAATCCACATTTAATGAAATATAGCATTAGGCCTATATACAACATACATACCTTGCAATGTTTCCAAATGTAATTAAGAAGATGAATATGAGAACACTCTTAACGCATATGCATAAGTTAAGAGACAGGTATAATATTAGGTATATATTAGTATAATATTCTATGTAAATTCATTTAGTAAAAATAAATTTTATATTGTTTGTATAATTATTTTTATGTCATGTTTGAATGACGAAAAACAAATTCATATAGGCCTAGCCTATGTTATAAAAAGGAAAATTCAAGTTAGTTTAGGTTAGGTTTTTTATATTAGTGTATATTTTAATGCAGATGCATTTTGTATATCATTTGTACATATTTGTGACAAGATTTTATTACAATTTGTATATATATTACAAAAAGGAAACTTTATGTTAGTTTAGTTATGTTAGTCACTCTAAACTCTTTAATCGCTCTTTGTTATCATAATGTTCATCGTAAAATCCAAACTAATAATTAATTGTTGGAACTAGTAACTTATTGAAATTATACTGGCATGGCCATTGTGAAAATATTGACAGAACTCTTTAACAGCTATCAAGAGTTACAAAGATTATTGTCATGGATATGATATATAATTTGGAACAAAAAATACTTTACAATTGAAATAATATCAGGAATAAAAACTGGCTACTTTGATGTATATAAATGTCAGCTGTACCGAAATATTGTTGAGTTATTGGGATTTAATTTGATACACACATTATTTATGTAAAGTTTTACAAGTTTCTTAAACTAAAAAACAAAAATATTTGTTTATAATAGGCCTAGGCCCTAATGTTTTTTGTGGTAAAATATATATCTTTTTTTAATCTAAGAATTATTTTTTTTATTTATTATGTAATTAAAAGATAACCATTGTCAACAAAAAACTCGTAAAATAAGTAGGCTTACTAAGCAATTAATTATTAAGTAAGTCTTTACTGTTTATTTAATTTGAATACTAAAATAATACATTATAGGCCTAGGCCTAATAGGTCTATTTATGATATACAATAATTAAAGGTTGAGTTATTATTTATGCAGGATGTTTTGTAGCCTATTTAGCTTTTAAAACAAATAATTACACTAAAAAATAATTAGTTCAAAATGATTACTACTACTAAGAAAAAGGCTTTACTAAATAGGTAAGGATTTTACTAAAAAAAATTTAGTTTAAATAGATTTTCTTATCACCATTTTGCATTAGTTTTATTATAGGCCTATACACTATCCCCACCCATAATTAAATTAAATTATAATTTTACCTTTTTTGTCAAATTTCCAACTTTGAAGAAGTACAAGTATTGTAGTGTTACACTACAAGAACTATGCTGACAGTATGGTAAGAACCAATCTTGTTAGTTTTCTCTATAAACTTCCTGCTGATTGTGCTTTACTTGTTGTCTTGTTTGACACAAGGCCACACATATACCAACCAGTTGCTGTAAGTGCAAAGTGCAAGGCTATCAATATCAATAGATGAGTCAGTATGAGGTGTGCCACAACTCTAAAACTGCATTATGCTACTATTACAGTAAGGCTGAGTTGCACCAACCAGGATCAGTTTTGATCTAGGATCAAAGTTGTATTTGATCCAGGATCAACTACTTTGATGGGTTGTTTCAATTGCACCATACCTGGATCAAATAATTGATCCAGGATTTACTGATCTAGGTATTTGATCCCGGTTGATGCAACCCAGCCTAAGAAAATCAGTTCAGCCAAAACAGTAAAACTTAATTATGTTAGGTACTTTCTTAAATTTGTACTGTAAGTAGTGATTATGAAGTCTGTTTTATGATTACTGTCAGGGCTGGTGCAAGGGGTTTTTCCTGAACATGCAAGTCATTTTTGGCGCCCCCCTCTATATACAAACCCCACCCCTATATATGTATATATATTTATATATCTCCTTATTGCAATAAAAAATGGGTACCTACATTATCAAATGTATACGAATTGAAATTATTTAATTATATAAAATCAAATTAAAATATAACATCGAGCAACAATTTGAAAAATAAAAGTAAATATAAAATATTTTCTATACATATACAGTGTATTATATATATACAGCATCAGTCTTTTAGACCTTAAATAAATGTATGATAAAATGGAAAGTTAAGAGGGGAGAAGTGGAATACTTGAAAACACCAAATTAATCATATTACAATATTTATTTTACTTATAATTAACTTTTTAACATAAAAAGGTAACATTATAAGATTAACATTACAATATCACAAGTCAATTTGGTAACAACATCATGACAACGTGTAAAGGTAAAGGGTTAGGTATAATTGTCAATAAGGTAAATAAGGTAACATCGGTAATTCGGTGACATTGTAAGTATGAGGTTAATGTTAAGTTTTTACATTAATATCACACACACATACAAGAAAGAAGTTAGTAGAAAATGTACAGCGGTCACGTTTTTAGGGGGGGGGGGGGCAAATTTTTCACTGAAACCAAAGGTCGCCGATTTCGAAAGGATGGCGCCCTATATAATACTGTTGTGCCTGTACCTGATCTTGTCTATCCATAAAGAGGCGCCGAAGAGAAATAGGGCGTTTCCGCATTTCTTTTAATTTAATTCCCGAAAAGGGCTGTCGCGTCTTTAAGAGGGTGAATTTTTCACTGAAACCAAAGAGCGCCGATTTCGAAAGGATGGCGCCCTAAACTGGTGTATGTGGTCTTTTGTGTCCGTAAAGAGGCGCCAAAAAGAAATATGGTATTTCTTTTCATTCCTGAAAAGTGCGGTCGCGTCTTTAGGGGGTGGGCGAATTTTTCACTGAAACTAAAGGGTGCCGACTCTGAAAGGATGGTGCTTTATAGCGGTGTAGGTTGTCTGTCCCTAAAAAAGCGCTAAACAGAAATAGGGAGTTTCTTTTAAAACCCGAAAAGGGCGGCTACGTCTTTAGGCAAACATTTTTCGGCGCAAAAAAAAATGATTCGGAAAATTTTGAAGACGCCTTGTCTTGAACTTTTTGCCGGCGCGTCGGCGCCCCCTCCCTGGCGGCGCCCCATGCGTCCGCATGTTCCTTGCGCCGGCCCTGATTACTGTATTGTCAATATGGTTGGATACCGGTACCTTAAGGTCAGCATTGGAAAAAAGAATAGCCTACTAGTGGAGACCCTGAGTTCTGAATTCTCCCAATTAAGATATTTTAAAACAAAATATGATAAGAAAATAATACTTTTAGTTTTAAGGTTATGGGTAATTTAAAATTTAATTTGGGGTCCAGATTCTAGGAATTTTTGTTTTGCATTTTTAAGCAAAATATTATGACAAGAAATTGATATTTTGAGTTTTTTTTTGCTATTTTTAACCTAATTTATGGGGACAGGTTGCCTGCGGAAAAATGTTGACATTAGAAAAGTTAGGGGATACTATGAAGAAAGTTTACATTACTACCCCCTTTCTATATTTCCTTTTTTTTTGCAGAAGTTCTTATGCAAAAGAAAATACTGTACTTTAATACGTAATTGTAATGTTAAATTCTATTTCTAAACGTCTTAAATAAATGAAAACAGAAAATATAATTTACAAAATTTAATTGAACTAATTACAAACAGAAAATAAAACACTGTAAACTTAATAATCATAGCACCCAGGCCAAAAAAAGTTTATGATTACCTAACTCTTGAGACTTTGTATATCTATTATTTACGTTGAGTCGGACAAAATTTTTATTTGCAACAGTTCTCGGTAGCGTGGCGTTTTCCTTTGAGATTTGATGCGGTAAAAAAATGTATAACCTAAATAATAATCTGTCTTTTAATTAATTCTGATCAGTGATTCAATTGTCTGACAAAAAAAAATTGGGGTAAATAATTAGTCGGACAAGAAAAATGAAATTTTAAAATGAATGTATAAATCGTTAACGGGAGGCGTAGTTCAATTCAAGGCGCTAGTAGTGTTGTTGCCACCTGCCGGTTGCTTTAATTCGTTTTTCTCCTCCGTTTTCGTTATCTCGAAGGAATTTGATTTTTTTCTCGATCTTTTTTTCTAGACGATGTGGTACTAACGGACAGACTGTGGGATGACAAAACGGACAGTTTGAACAACCTATCCCTTCTTTTAAGGCAACGGAAGGAAAAAGTGGATGGTGTAAACCTACACTAAGGCGAGGTCAAGAGCATTTGCCGCGTCTACGTCTGATATGAGTTCAGTTTGAGTGTTCATCTCCTCCTCGCTTCCCTCCGAGCCGATCAGCGCTGTATAGATCAGACACTAGCAGATGTCTTTGCACTTAAATTATGCCTTAACAAGTCAATACGTTGATATTATTTATGAAATCCGACTATTCCGAATTCCCGCTACACCGACCAAATTTGAATTCAGCGTTCAGACCAAATTAGTTTGGAATAGCGACACTCTACTGTATTTTCATTTGTTTGAAAACCGACAAAAATAAAACAGTTAAACTGATAAATAAAGTTAGTCTTTATCTATTAAAAAATTTTAGAATTTCGGCGATACTAAAAGACCTATATTTAAAACATTTTAAATGGAACTGTAAAATGTTCCAAAACATATAGCCAAATATACTCAGCTATATTTCAAGTGGAGTATTAAATAGAAGGGCTCGTAAACTGAACATATTTTTGTATTTTGATTTCGGTGATATATCGAATAAATTTAAAATGGCTGCTAGAATAATTTTTAATTTTTTGCTGCCTTTTTTTTTGTAAAAAACAATGGAAGAAAATATATATAAATTGACATAATTTATTACATTCTTGAAAATTAAAATCAGTGAATATTCACTGTCAATAAACAGGCATCAACATGCTGTTGCTGATGTTTTATAAACCTTTTCGTTGCAACACTTCTTTCACTCGCTGTTTTGATTTATATTTAACAGTTTAGCCAGCGTAAACCATAAAAGATACTAAACACTATTTTTTGTTGTTATTAAGTATCTGCTGTTTGAGTAAATAATCTGTCAAAATTTATCCGAGTGATTCTGAAGTTAAAAACTAACAAGTAATTTATAAAGTATAAAGAATAAAGCAGTTTCAGTGATATCAAATATGGCCAGTTTGTTTACCAGACTTCTGAAGTGCTATAATGGCCTCCGATCACTCAACACTCATAAAACAAGTGTTAAATTCTTGGAATTGTAGGGGATTAGTCATAACAATAACAATGGTTGTTAGATAAGCCTATGTATTAACTACGTATTACCTAGTCAAGTGATTGAGTTTAATTTATCTTATGCACACGGGGAATATTACGTACTTGATTTCACAAGAACATGTCATATTAGATATTTTTTAAATGATCATCATTGTTGGATATGTGACTTAAGTTAATTGGTCTAGTAAAGTAGTAAGATTTATCTGTTCAAATTCAGAACGGTGTGGCAATGTCTCGGGAGCTCAATCTACAGCTAAACATAAGAAAAAAAAGTTCATATAAATATAGGCTCCAAAACGCTTCGTTTACCAGATATCCGTCATTTTGTTTTTTTTTTACATAATAATTCATATCTAGAGAACGGTTTGATTGATTGAGTTCTAACTTGTCACGAAGTTTAACCTTAACAATGATATATCTCAAGAAAAATAAGCGATTATATCCAATCATACGTTTCAAAATAACGGGTGTTTGAAAATTTCAAACCTAAATTATTCAAAAACCGTACATTTTAACCGTACATGTCAAGATACCTTTTTTGTAGCCCTTTTGATTTCCTATCGGATGGTGCAACTGTCAAATCAATCGGATGAAGGATAATAGTTAAGTTATGTGTAATAATTGGTATGTTCAACCCGGCATACTACACCAACAAAGTAAATACAGTATGGCCTGTCATATCTGAACCAGGGCCGTAGCGTGACAAGCGCCCAAGGCTTAAACAAACCCTCCACACTACATATTTTACATACATATACTAAGATTTTATTTATTTTTTATTTATGTACAAAATACAGTCTTTGATTTTTCATTATTTGTTCTTGTCTTTGGTGCTCTTTTTTGTCGTCTATATATAAACTTCAAACATTGAAAGACATTTGCCTGGCTTTTGCATGAACTAATGTTTTCAAAATTTCCCTAAAGTCTAAGGTTTTTGCAGTGTCATTTTCTATTGCTAGAATGTCGAGAGAGTTCATCCTTTCCTGTGCCGTTATAGAGTGCAAATAAGTTTTTATAAGCTTAAGCTTACTAAAGCTTTGTTCGGCACTAGCAACTGTCACTGGTATTGTTACACTCTTAATGCGACCCACACGTCTGTAAACAAATCTTTACTGTTTGTGTTTTTGATCATACTCAAGAGACTACTTTTGGTGTGACTTCGTTCTTTCCATGATCCAAAAACGAACTTGCATGTAAAAGTTCATGATACAGTTCAATGCCGTTGATATGAGACACTTTGATTGTTTTGTCAGACACTTTGGTTGTTTTGTCAGACACTTTGGTTGTTTTGCCAGTTAAATGTCTTTCAAGTTCCAAACAACTTTGTTTTAGATTTTCTTTTCCTGGTAGTTGAACAACATTACCCAAAAATCACCACACTTGTCGGTGTTTTTTCAACGCAGTTGACCTCTTCTTAAGTGAGTTCAAAACGTTATCCACTATTGGATAAAAAACTACTCTCATAAAAGTTCCTTCAGGTGACGATTGCACTTCCTCAGAAGACTCATGCAAAACAACGCGTTTTCGTTTACGAATCCTTTTCTCGGGGAAAAACACGTTCGATACCAAATGCAGTAGCTATTTCTTTCTGTTTACATCGATCTTTGCGTATAAGAATCAGTTGTCAATAATATCTTGACAATGATAGTGTTTCGACAATGTCGAAAATATGTAATTACAAGAAACACAACTTCAAAAACTCGGTACCGAGCTCGTCACTACTCATGTTTATTTTATAAGTAAACAATCGCGCGAGTTGTTTAGCTGTCGAATGCTCGTCGTGGATTAAATCAGTATAGTGTAGGGGGAAGCGGGAGTACACGCTTCGTGTATTCTCGATTCGCGTCGGATAAACTTGGTCATGTTGGCTGGGCATCGAAGAAGATACTCGGCCGATATGAATTTACTTTTCCGGAGAGTTTTGAGAAAGTAGAGGGGGTCCTACGAAGGGTCGCTTTCTGGGGAGAATTCTCTCTTGTAATAACATAGTTTCGGCATTGCCATGAAGAAAAAAATTTTTTACCCACGGCGGCGCCCAAGGCGATTGCCTCGGTGCCCCCACCTACGCGATGGCCCTGATCTGGACCCTCTCATAACTGGACGCATCTCCAAACAAATTTTCGTATTTTCGTTGTGTGGCGGATGGGGTGGAAAAGTCAAAGTTGCAGCTAGAATAATGGCGCGCCTAGTCTATTCGTAGCGTGCTGTGACCTCGAAACGGTCAATGACTATCTTCCCGAAAATCACAACTTTTTTCAAAAACTGATGTAGCCATTAGCGTTCCTTCACGGTACTGTAAGTAAAACTTAATTTGTATTTTACTGTGTCGAACTGTAGGCCTACGGGTAATTTTTTTAAAGCTAGTGTGTTTATATGTAAAGTACTGTACCTACATTCTTTAAACAAACTTTAGATATTTAATTACTGTAATTATTTAATTACTGTACTGTAATAATTAAAATAGTTTTTTACAGTGTAAACTGTTTTCTTTTATTGTTTACTTTTAATTATTAATAGTTTATGGTTGTGTACAGAACGTCAATTTGTTAGTCTATTGTAGTTCAGTAAATACAAGTCCAAACCGCTTGAAACATCTAAAAATAGAATTCAACAATAATGGTTTTCATTGTTTTGAGTCCTTTGACTATTTATAAATGACCTTGCTATATCCTGATTTTTCCATATCCGGATCGGCCGGTCGCCACATTAGTCCGAATATGACAGGTTCAACAATATTGTATGTGCATAATATGCTGTTATTATCTTTAACTAAAGATTTTAAACACTTTTTCGGTGGTTTTTTGCTGCCATTTTTAATCGGGTAAAGATATGGATGTGCAAATTTCACCGTTGGTTTTCTCTTGAAATTCTACATCGAAATGATGTTCGACATGACCACCTTCCTATTTACGAAAAAAGTTACATTCAAGATGGCGGACCAAATTTTTGACATCTTAATAAAATTTTCCTCATAAACGAAATATTAGAAAAATATTCTCAGACTTTTCAGCCACCCTGTGTAATAAAGGGGGATCTCACATGTTGAACACTCGTAGCTCGTTTCCTTCAGTTTTGGTAACAACTTAAAGTAACAATTAGAACAGTTTGATTGCAAAAACATTGACAGGCTAACTTTGTGAAGCTAAAGGAGCATGTAAAAGTGGCTCCTTGTTATTGTTAACCCAGTTTCCGCTAGGCTTCGCTGCTCCCACTATCTTGGCACTAAAATCTGATACATTATAAAATAGAATATTTCAGTATTACTACATTCACTTCTATAAACTTAGGCAAACTATTTTAATGTTTGCCAAATTATAATCTATTGAAATAACTTCACTGAATTGACGGAAGTAGAACAATGTTTTGTAAAAAAATACTTCTGTACAATGTGAAAATAAATAAAACAATGTCAATATCAAATAAGCTTAAGTGGAATTGCATACAAATTTATTCAGTAAAGAATTAATGTCTAGCTACAGATAATGATTTTTTAAGAGTTAATATAAACAATTTTGTAGTGCCCATACTCAGAACCGGTAATTTCTGTGCTCACTCATTTGGGATCAAACTGACTACTTGCCAATAGGTTTGATATAATTCTATAAAATTTTTGTTGCGACAGTAACTTACACAACCTATTTTGCTAGAGTCAAACTAGCATTTCATAAAATTAAAGCCTTATACGGATGCCTAAACAGAATATTGTATACGTGTAAATGTATTTAATCTGTTGCAGGTTCAAAAATATGGCAAAAGAAAAGTTTTAGGCATCTTGGACATTTACGGATTCGAAATGATGGAGAAAAATGGGTTCGAGCAGTTTATCATAAATTTTTGCAACGAGAAGTTGCACCATGTTATTACAGAGGCTACTTTAAAACAGGAACAAGAAGAGTATATGCGGGAAGACATCAACTGGTCGCATGTTGATTATTTCAACAACTCTGCTGTCTGTCATCTAATAGAGAAGGTATAATGGTTGTACGATTAGTAATAATAACACTAACTTCAACAATGTTATTTTATCCACACCCTAATACACATTTTGCTAGCGTAACTATCATAAATATATATTTTGACTTACCGTCTACAATATTCAATTTGCTGTCGTATACGACGGCCGTTTCAGCTATTCAGCCATTTTCAAGTATTTTTAGCAGGATATCCTTTGTCACTTGTTAACACGAAACACTCATTACAGTACACTAACACAACACAATAATAAATAACACGATACATTAGTTAAAAAAGATAAAACAGAGTCAATTCAAAAATCTTCGACTGGTTGCTTTTTTGCTTTCTTTTCATCTTTTGTCACGCGATAATATTCCTTGGATGCTTTCCTTTTTTCAGGCTTATTTTTTTCGTAATTTTCAGCTACAGATTTCAATTTCTTCTCTTTATTTTCTTCGTAATTTTCGGCTGCGGATTTCAATTTATTTTCTTTATTTTTTTCGTAATTTTCAGGTACAGATTTCAATTTCTTCTCTTTATTTTTTTCATATGATTTTTTCGCCACGATTTGAGCACGTTCACGCTTTTCTTCAATAGTCAAATTACAATTTCTTCTACCCATATTGTCTTTCTCTTCTGATATATGTCTGTAAAGAAGATAATATACAATAAATATAACTTGTATAATTGAATCTCTTCTTATATACGTCTGTAAAGAATATAAGATACAATAAATAAAACTTGTATAATTATTGAATTCGACTTCTTGAATTTGTGCGCCTGAAAGTTATGCAATACGTCTCCGCTACGCAATGCACGGCGTCTGGAAGTTATGCAATGGTCACCACTATGCAATATACGTATTTAATCTATTCTTATTACTTTATAATTATGAGAAGAAGTAGAAAAACTTTTTTATGTAATAGAGAGAAAAAATTTTAAACTCTAAAAAAGTCTGAAATTTGTGTTTTCCTCAAGGTTACAATACCTTACCCGAGCTGAGAAAAAGTACAGTAGAGTTTTGTTATTCAGAACAGAGTTCAGAAAAAATACTGATTTAGTTTAATATAAAAACAGGAGAAATTAAAAAGACGTTCGTGAAAAAAAGTACATTTATTGTTACACAAATAAGTTAAATAGAGACATACATAGAGCCTAAGCTTCATGAAAACGCCTGAATCCAAATTGGAATGAAAGCTGGTTCTCATTGGTTCCGTTTTACAGGAAGGAAGTTACCGCAACAAGCATCTGATGAAAAGGATACCGGGTCCGTCAGAAAGAAGGAATAACTGGATAAAACAGCTAGGCACTAGTAGTGTTGTTGGCACTTGCCACTTTCATCCGGTTTTCTCCTCCGTTTTCGTTATCTCGAACAAATTTTATTTTTTTCTCGATCTTTTTTCAAAACGATGCGTTACTAACGAACAGACTGACAAAACGGACCGTTCCAACAACCTATCCCTTCCCTTCCGTTTTTAGAAGAATCGTAACGCAACGGAAGAAAAAATGGGTGGTGTAAACCTACACTAAGACGAGGTCAAGAACATTTGCCGCGTCTATGTGTGATACGAGTTCAGTTTGAGCGTTCACACCTCCTCCTCGCTTTCCTCCGATCCGATTAGTGCTATATAGAACTGACACTAGCAGATGTCCTCACACTCAATTTACACCTTAACAAGTCAATACATTGATATTATTAATGAAATCCGCCTATTCTGAATTCCCGCTAAACCTAACAGTGTTCGGTCGCAATTAGTTCGGAATAGCGGGACACTACTGTTTACGTAAATATCGGTTTTAACCGTAGGCGGACCATGGAAATTTGTAAAATTGGATGAAGAGTAACACAAGCTGTATTAATATTTATCCAAAGTTATGATTTCCAGTTTATGTTTTGGTCAATTACCACTCAGAAATTTTGGCGATTTTGTAATTGATTCTAAGTGACTAGTTGGAAAATTTTAATACTAAAACAAACATTTCTAGAACAACCACGGGATTCTTTCACTACTGGACGAAGAGAGCAGCAAGTCCAACGTATCCGATGATATTTTCCTTTCCCGTGTCACTGCATTGTGTTCCAGCCAGTCACATTCTACGACAGAGAGAAGAAACAGGAATTACATGACCACTCCTGCTACGTCGGACAACAGTCTGCCTCCGAACTGTTTCAGGTAAATGTTTAATTAGAAAATATGACTGAAAGCCATATTAAGTGCGGCACTACTTGGTACACTGTGTATCAGTTTGCTGTTAAATGACAAGAAACAGTTTGACGCAATCCCCATCTTCGAACTAATAAGCCGGATAACTACCTTTGCCGATAGCAAACTGATGCACAGTGTACCGAGTAGTGCCGGCAAGTAAGACATGATGTGGACGTTTATATGTTTTATTGAGCGTGAGTGTTATGTATATAACTGTAATTTTGTGTTGAGTGTTTTTAATTAAGTGTTTTGATCACCCGATGATGGACGACAAATGTCCGAAACACGTGTAGTGCACAAATGTGATATTTTTGATAAAACTTCAAAGGACTGGCAGTCAGTCTCAATAATTAATAGTTAGACCTTCAATGCTGCCATGTTTCCTACATCTGCAAGTTGTAACAGATTTTAGGTAGATTTTAGATTTTATATGTGTATTTTTATTTGAAATAAGGTTGTAAGTTGTAAACAAATGATGTAATTTCATTTGTTCTTTCGCAGACTAAAATTATAATAATTATTTCATGTTTCAACTAAAAATGTTGTGTCTGTTTAGGTTACGGCACTTTGCTGGCACAGTGACTTATAGTGTGGTCGGTTTTATTGAAAAGAACAATGATTTCCTTCACAGAGATCTCTCCATGGCGATGTTTAGGTGTCAACACCCGCTGCTCAAAACTTTGTTCCCTGAAGGTAATAAAAGAAATATTAAAAGTAATCCACCAGCATTAAAGTAGGATTCAGACTTAATAAAATTAAAGTATAAATAAATCCATTAAAGGTTAACCACTGAGTGATATACTCTAATTTCATATTGATACTATCAAAATAAATATCTTCTCCTGGCTGTGGCACCAGGTTTCCCTCACAAATTATGAAACCCTAATATTAATTTCGTAGTTTTTAAAAACAGGGATCACCGTACTACGTCTTCTGGGCAAACTCCGTCCTGCAGGGAACGCAATAGTTAATTTTGATTACAATGTAAGTACAGTAAAACAGTAAACTCCCAATTATCCGCGTAATTGACTGGCACGATAATGTGCAAAATTGCCGATAGCGGCTAAACAATGGCCAAAGGTACTAAAAAAAAAACAAAATCAGTTTATTGTATATTAAAAGAACGTACGTGAAAAAAAACTTTTTGACACACCCCTACTCAATATTAAACACGGACTGGGGAAAGTTAAAATGACGCATGGGATAATTTTGGTGAAAAATTGAAGGAGACTTGTGCCTTAAATTTCTTGGGAGAAGATGTGGCAAATCCCTAAAAAATTTTAAATGATAAAATTTTTGTTCCTGCCGATGTCTTGAAATTTTGCACTGTTAAACGTGGCTTAGTTGCACGATTAGATGCTAGACATCGACTGGGGAGATATATGGGGATGCTACGTCGGAGATGTGGTGATTTCTCCCAAAAAAATTTTCACAGAAAAATCGCAGAAGTGTTTGACCAGCCTCTTGGTTTTCGCCGCTATGTTTTGGTGCTGAGTATATGGCACAAGCTATTTATTAAAAATAAGAGCAGCTTTGCTATGACATACTTATGAACAATATTTGATGTTTTGTTGATATTTTTTCTATGCAGGCAATCCAAAGAGGCCGTCAGTCAAAAGGCCTGCAACGACGGGAGCACAATTCAAGATTGCCATTGGTGGCCTTGTCCGTAACTTAACCAGTAAACAGCCTCATTACATACGGTGTATCAAACCGAATGAACTCAAACAACCTAGAATATTTGAAATGGCATTGGTCCAGCATCAGGTCAGATATCTTGGGTGAGTTTGTTTCACATTTCTCATATTTAACTTTAAACGAAACTAAATCTTACAGAAACAATCTGTCAACACACAAAAGAAATCATTTTAGTGACAGTTTATTTATTTCTGACCAAAATAAATCAACAATTTTTGTGTGTTTCTCGAAAGATTACAAATATAATTGATTTAGGTATATAACTAATATATAACTGTAGTGGCGACCATCTATTGGATTTTCATCCCGTAAGAGCAAAGTTAAATTTAAAACAATTTATTTCGTGTACTTTTTATCAAAAAAATGTTTACAAGGTTCATTTTAACCAACATCACAATTCGCATCCGTTTTGCGTTTCATATTTTTTTAAATCCCTTCGTTAGTCATGTAATTGACATTATTTAATAAGTACCAAGTTTGAACTTTTTTCCTTACACAATAAAAACATAATAATTAACAGTAAACTATTCATTTCTTTGAATTATACTTCCTGGACCATTATTGTAGAATTATTTAATCAATTTACTAACCTTCAAATGGTCCTATTAATTTCCCTCTACTGCTAACTAGGTCTTACTAGTTTCGACACAACCTATCTCATTGACGAAGACAAAATTTTTCTAGCCACTAATCACATAACATAAAGCACTACACAACACATAAAAGTGTAAACATGAATGTTCACCATTAAAGGGTCGCTAAATAATTTAAAATGGGACATAGCTATCCCCACAAGTACTTGCGGGTTGTCTCAAACGCATACTCATTTATTCCCATTTTAAATTATTTAACGACCCTTTAATGGTGAACATTCGTGTTTACACTTTTATGTGTTGTGTAGTGCTTTGTGTTATGTGATTATCGTCTAGAAAAATTTTGTCTTTGTCAATGACATAGGTTGTATCGAAACCTAGTAGCAGTAGAGGGAAATTAATAGGACGATTTGAAGGTTAGTAAATTAATTAAATAATATTAAAAGTAAACCGCAATCAGATCTTCAATTTTATAAAGAATATTTAGTTTTTTTTTCACCACTCAATTACAAAAGATGGATTTATGAAATGGTTTTAAATGAAGCAATGTCAAAGCGCTCCACTGTTTGGATACCACTACATGGTAAAGCATTGGAGCCGCCGGTTGTTTTATTTACTGGAGCAGAGCCTTGATGTATTGTATTAATAATTAAAGAAAATCTGAACACTATGTAGCAGTCGCAACAAACTCGCTTACAACAAATTGTTGGTTATAAAAAAGCAATTATTGCAGCAAAATTTCCTTGCACTTTTTATACTAACAAATACCTGTTTTAGTCAAAGAAATTGCAAAAATTTGCTGTACTGATAGATATGCTGTCTTTTGATAAATGAACATATGCTATAGGAAAATGGAATGGTCAAACGTTTACTCTAGTCAAACCTATTCATTATCGCTCTAAACAAAATAATTTTTTGTCAGTGATCGCAATATTTATAAAACTTTAGATTTGGAATTGACAACTAGAACATATTAAAGGTAAAAACAGTCGTTACTTGGTGAAACTCCATAATTTCGATCACTAGAACATATTTTACAATGAAATCTGTTGTAAAGTGTGCATGGAATTACTAATCCCCCCCCATTACTAGGGGAAATAAATAATAGACAATGTGTAAGAGTAGTTTTTGATCAAAAGTTTTTTAAATAACTTAACGTCATCAAATTATTTTTTGTCATTCTCTTAAGTTCTTAGGTAAATGTAAAAATCTAATAGCAGTGCATTATTCTTCTATAAACTTCAACCATGGTTATAAAATCAAAACGATATAAGGGTTTCATTATCTAATGCATATATTGTGTTAAAATTTTAAAGTGCCCCATTTAATTTAATTTTAAATTAAACTGGCTATAAGAATTATGTTTTTTTTTATATAGGTGATGCGGAATATGATAAGGGACATCTTGCCGCAAATTTTCAAAATGGAGTTTTTGTTTTTTCCTTAAAGAGGGTTGATTTCTGAACAATTTAACTCAAAAATCATAATTCTATCTTAAACATTAAGGAAGTTATGGCAAAATGAAAATTAGTTACGGAAAAAGGTAGTTTTGAGAAAAACGCTATTAAAGTTTTGAATACCAATTATGCCAAGGTTGGTTTATTTCATACCAACGCTTGTATTATTTATGCAGCTGCTTACCACAAAGTAAGCTACAACCTTGCATAATTAAGGAATTTTTAATCATTGTGATTTTTAATAATAGATATTGTCTAGATTATTATTAATCTAATAATTTGACCACGCAGCATAACGCTGATGTGAGTTGGGCAAATTTCCAAAATTAAGTTTATAGGGTTTCAACCAACAATTTGGGAAATAGGTATATTCACGACGGTGCTGAATAGCTGCAAAATGGTTCGCACGCCATTCCGAATATTGGGAGTATATTCAACACACAAAACATTGCGTGCTTCGCACGCCAACCCCACGGTAGAATTCACCACATGGCTTTGAACCGGGTACTTCTATGGTATTTTAAGTTTTTATCGATTTTGGGGGAACCAAGCAAGCTATAAGGTCGAGTAAAAAAACAAAATTTACAAAATAACATCCTCCATTTAAATTTGTGGAACAAACTCTAAAAAAATTCATTATCGTAGGAAAAATCTAAAAAAATAGTTACTTCCGGTCAAAAAACGTGCTTCCGGTTGTTGGATTTTTTTGGCTAACGAACTCGTCCGAACGACAGAGACAACCAACATATGTACCAAATTTGAACTAAATCGGACTTAAAATGCGACCGCTAGAGTGTGAACGCATATATACATATATATATATATATATATATATATATTATTAATGACACCCCAAAACGTGTTTTGGGGACCATGATCGGTGCTCATTTTCTACTCCCAACGACCTTGGGTCTTACCATAAGGGCCACTGCAATAACTCATTTTTCCTATGGAAATTCGCTAATAATACAAAAGGTTGTTTGTTGGATTTTAAGCCTGTTTTTATATTTTTAACTAGTCAAAGAAAAGGGCCATGTTATCGGGAATGGTATCAAAATAATCAGAAGATTTTCTGCTATTAGTAAAAACTACAGTTAGTTGCCTGCAATGTCAGGAGATGCTACTTCTGAGACTCTGCAAGCAATGGTTCATTACGAAAAGGGACCTCTTGTCGCACCCTTGTTATTTCTCCATAACGACAAGCGGTCCCTTTTCTCACTCCTGACATCTGTTGCTTAGATACCATTTTTCGATTATTTCTCGACTACAAACCACTTTTCAATTGATGTTAGCTTTAAATAAGAAGTTGGGCAACTCAATAATCGATAAAAAACCAAAAATCTATATTTTTGACACTTACTACTTATTTTGCCTGTACTGAAAATTTTACTCTTTCGACAAGAGGTCCCTTTTCATTTTCCGTATCACATATGTATAATTTAACCGTTTGAGCCTTATTGACAGATTTCTTGCATACACAACACGTGTTTGAGCCGTTATTGACTTCATTTTGTCAAAACATGTAAAAGTTATATAATAGAAAGATATGAGTTTTGTTGTCCTTGAATGTCTCATGTTTGGAAGTAATTGCACTTGAGTAACCTGCACACAGCATTGCCAGGGACTTACAGTCGGTGCTTCACATACTTCAGTCAAGTCTATTGCGTCTCATTATTTTACGGTGGGCTTCTATACAATACGGCCTTTATTAGTTGTATATTCAATTGTGGATGACTGTACATGTCAGGAAGCTCTAGAAGAAAGGTTTTGTGAAAGATAATTCCTCGAGAAAAGGGCTTAAACAATGAGCTCATGACATTGTGTGTACATAAGTGCTCCGCCAAGAGACATGCTATGTTTGCAAGTCCTTTTCAAACAATACTTCAACTGCGTCCTAAAGATTGTTTTGAGGATTGCCACACTAAAACTAACTTGAAAAAATAGTACCAAATTTAGTAATAGCTATGCAGTTTTTACGAACAATACGGTATTTACAAAGAAATAGCTTTGCAGTTTTTACTAACAGAATTTACAAAGAAATAGCTATACAGTTTTTACAAACAGTATTTACAAAGAAATAGCTATGAAGTTTTTTACAAAATGTATTTACAAAGAAAAGCTGTGCAGTTTTTACAAAGAAATAGCTATGTAGTTTTTACAAAGAAATAGCTATG
>JAGFPH010001521.1:59864-81917 GCA_018207615.1 Philaenus spumarius | reverse complement strand
ATGCTTGCAAAACGCTAAAAACGGGCTGGCCAATTTTAGCTTTAACCGTGGCCGTTGTTGGGTTAACATAAAGACATATGATTTGTAAGGTTAACCCAAAAAGTAAGGTCTCCTATTTTTTAGAACTACAAAAAACCACTTATTTTCTATATTATTAAAGGTTAAACATATGTCTATTTTTCTACATAATGGTCACTTTATTCGATGCATTTTTGTAGTCTGTGGCAGTTTTTGTATGCCCATGTCATACTAGCTCTGCTCTATGTCCTTGAGAAAGCATTGAACCTCATCTTTCAGTTTGTCGTCGTCGCTGGCCAATTGTTCTTTCAACTTATGGAACAGGTGGTAGTCATTGGGTGCCAAGTCTGGACTATAGGGTGGGTTTGTGATTATATTCCATTCAAACTGTTGCATTAGAGAGACGGTTTAAAGGGTGACGTGTGGGCAGCGTTGTCATGGGGTTTGCTTTCTTCTCCTGTTCTGAATTGCCATTTTTTCAGTGTTTCACAGTACCTGTCAGTGTTTATTGTTGTCCCAGCAGGCATTAAGTCGACCACCAATACCCTCTTTTGATACCAAAACACAGTTGCCATGACTTTACCGGCAGTCTGTGATTTCTAACATTTTGGCAGTTTTGGAAAGAGAAATGCTGTTACTTGTGTGATTGTTGTTTGGTCTTGGGTATAAAATGGAACACTCAACCTATGACAATTGAGTTATCTTTTTTTTCATTTGCATAGCGGCGAAGAAATTTGCAGGAAGAATCAACTCGTTGCCGTTTAATACCATTTTGAAATACTGTATAGCTTAATGTGTTTGATTTCAATAATTTTCTACTATTTAGCGATTTTCCATAGGAAAAATGAGCTATTGAAATAGCCCTTATGGTAAGACCCAAAGTTGGGAGTAGCAAATGAACACCGATCATGGTCCCCAGAACACATTTTGGGGTATCATTAAAGATCATATATGTGTTCGCACTCTAACGGCTGCATTTTAAGTCCGATTTGGTTCAAATTTGGTACACATGTTGGTTGTCTACATCGCTCAGACGAGTTTATTAGCCAAAAAAGTCCAACAATCGGAAGCACGTTTTTTGACAGGAAGTAACTATTTTTTGGGATTTTTCCTACGAGAATGAATTTGTTTTTGAGTTTTTTTTACAAATATAAATGTAGGATGTTATTCTGCACATTTTGTTTTTTTACGTGACCTTATAACTCGCTTGGTTCCCCCAAAATCGATCAAAACATAAAATACCATAGAAGTACCCGGTTCAAAGCTATGTGGTTGATTCTACCGTGGGGTTGGCGTGTGAAACACGCAATGCATTGTGTATTGAAGATACTCCCAATAGGGGGATTGGCGAGCGAAGCACGCAATGCATTGTGTATTTAAGATACTCCCAATAGGGGGTTGGCGTGCGGAGCATGCAATGCTTTGTGTATTGAAGACACTCCCAATATGCGGAATGGCGTGCGAAGCATGCAATGCATTGTTTATTGAAGATACTCCCAATATGCGGAATGGCGTGCAAACCATTGTGCAGCTATTCAAGCACCGTCGCTATTTCCCAAATTGTTGGTTGAAACCCTAAAACATAGGCCTATAAATTTAATTTTGGAAATTTGCTCAACTCACGTCAGCGGTTCAGCTGCGTGGTCGAATTATTTTTGTATACTACTGTGCATTGTCTGATTTTAATTTAAATTATTACTTGCCCATAAGCTGGACAGTACTGCATGCAAAACAAAGCAACAGCATGTTAACATCTAATAAATTCCAGTAACCTACCTTTTCTATAGTGCATTAGTATTTCTGAACCATGTTACATTCCCCTTAACTATCATGATGTTTCAGAGAAGGCAGTTGCTGCTGAGGCTGAGCAGAGAGTTAACACAAGAGTCAGAGTCTCCAATCTGTAGAGATTGGCCACCTTGTCATCGAAGACTGACGGAAACAAGTTTGTTGTTGTGTAGACTGCATCACAAGTGGAGGGTGGGTAGTTTAATACAACTGAGTCACGTTTGCAATTTACTCATTTCAGACTTGTACAAAGTCTTTAGACTGTTGGTTAGTTTAAATAAAAATACTACTCTATCACTAATTGTTAAATGTTTGTTGTATACTATCCATTTTAGGTGTGTCAAAATGTATTATCTTAGTTGTCCAAGCTTTTATTATTGTAGTATCTAAGCTTCCGTTATTTCATCATAGAATCTTTGGATATTTCAGTATTTAAGCTTTGGTTATTCCAATATCCAAGCTTCGGTTATTTCAGTATCTAAACTTTGGTTATTTCAGAATCTAAACTTAAGTTATTTCAGTATTTATACTTTGGTTATTTCAGTATCTAAACTTTGGATATTTCAGTAACTAAGCTTCAGTTATTTCAGTATCTAAACTTTGGTTATTTCAGAATCTAAGCTTCAGTTATTTCAGTATCTAAACTTTGGTTATTTCAGTATCTAAGCTTCAGTTACTTAAGTATCCAACATTGACTTATTTCAGTAACTAAGCTTCGGTTATTTCAGTATCTAAACTTTGGTTATTTCAGAATCTAAGATTCAGTTATTTCAGTATCTAAACTTTGGTTATTTCAGTACTTAAGTATCCAACCTTGACTTATTTTAATATCTAAGCGTCAGTTATTTAATTATCAAAGCTTTGATTATTTCAGTATCTAAGCTTTAGTTATTTTAGTATTAATCATTGGTTATTTCAGTATCAAGCATTGGTTATTTCAGTATCTGAGCTTCAGTTATTTCAGTATCCAAACCTTGGCTATTTTAGTATCTAAGCTTTGATTATTTCAGTATCCAAGCTTGGGTTATTTCAGTATCTAAGCTTCTGTTATTTCAGTATCCAACCTTGGCTTATTTCAGTATCTAAGCTTCAGTTATTTAATTATCAAAGCTTTGATTATTTCAGTATCTAAGCTTTAGTTATTTTAGTATCAAGATTTGGTTATTTCATTATCTAAGTTTTACTTAATTTACTATTAAGCTTTGGTTATTTCAGTATCTAAGCTTCAGTTATTTTAGTATCAAGTTTTTGTTATTTCAGTATCTAAGCTTCAGTTATTTTAGAATCCAAGCTTTAGTTAATTCAGTATCTACTTAGCTTCAGTTATTTAAGTATCCAACCTTTTGTTATTGCAATATCTA
The DNA here is from genome assembly GCA_018207615.1 of Philaenus spumarius. NCBI lineage: Eukaryota > Metazoa > Arthropoda > Insecta > Hemiptera > Aphrophoridae > Philaenus > Philaenus spumarius. The sequence goes on along the minus strand of JAGFPH010001521.1, from coordinate 78,750 downwards.
AGCTTCAATTGTTTCATTATCAAAGCTTTGGTTATTCCAGAAGCTTCTGTTATTTAGGTACTTTATCTATTTTTGTTTGAGTATCCCAATTTTTATTGATTATCCAAGCTTCAGTTTTTTCAGTATCTAAGCTTCGGTTATTTCAGTATCCAAGCTTTGGTTATTTCAGTATCTAAGTTTGGTTATTTCTGTATATAAGCTTCAGTTATTTAGGTACTTGTGAGTTGGTTATTTGAGTATCTCATGTTTTATTAAGTGTACAAGTTTCAGGTATTTGGATACTTGCTAAATGATAATTAATTTTAATTGGCATTTTTAGACCACATGAAATAGGGTTAACTTTGTAAAAGGTATGTTGAAGCAGCAGTAGTTTAGTTTGTAATGAGCGTCTCATTGAGCCAAAGTTTGAGCTGTCATTGGTTTGAAGCTTTCTATTATCCAAATAATGCCAATGATTTAAAAAATTATTATTATACACCCTCATCATTCATTAAATTTTCTTTTCTTATCCAGTATGTCTTCTTTTAACATTTAGCACCTATTTATTACAGAATGAAAATGAACAAAATTAAAAAATACAACTCTAGCAAAATATGAAATATAATTCTAAACCATAAAAATGCTAACTATCTTTTATGTCAATCATCAAATCGACAATTTATTATTTGTGAGATAAAAAAATTTTTTTTTTTTTCCTCCCCCGGGGTTTTTTTTTTTTTCCCCCCCCCCCCCCCCGCTTACACACTTCCTCAGCAAGGGATATTTAATTTAATTTAAGTAATTTAATTTAATAATTCTTTGTTCCAGTGTCACAAATATAGACTTAGGTTTGACCAAACAGCAAGGAATAGAATGAGGGAGAAAGTAACGGCTAGTATAATCTTTAAGGAAAGGAAAACATCTTATCCACGGAGGTAAACTAATAAGTTGCTAATAATAATTTTAAGAGGATTTCAAAGAGAAACTGCATATTGTAGTCATTACCATGATGCTAGTTTGGCATATTTATTCTTAGTTTTTCGTTTCATGGTCACACTAGTCCCCAAAACCATTGCCAAATAAAAAGTTTTTATGCTCAGGGTGTTTCCAAAATCTCCTTACAAAATTTCCGATATGGTTCTTTGGTTGAAAATAAGCTAAAAACTGTACGTGTTTTTACGAAACGTACCTATCTAAAAAACGTGTTTACAAAATTAAATTCAGTTTGTTACATTGTTCCTGTTGTTAGTTTTAGTAAGTGTGTTGAGTTTCAATGCAGTAGAGTCCAGCTAATCCAACTAATTGGGACCAACACTGTTCGGATTAGCGGGAATTCTGAATAGGCGGATTTCATGAATAATATCAACGTATTGACATGTTAATGGGTAAATAATGTGCGGGGACATCTGCTAATGGCAGTTCTATACGGCGTTGATCGGCTTGTGAACAGGTTCAGTGAAAGTCGGAAAGGAAATGCATTTCCTTCGATGACTCATAGCGCCGAGACATTACCTACCCCTCTCCCTCCCGCGTTTCAAACATATTTATGAATCACTGCACTGAGAACTAGTCTAGTCGTATCTAGTTCAGTGTTTACTCTAGGGGCGTTTGATAAACTGTGTGCGCTTGCAAATTTATCATGCAAACAGACCGACTTGGAGGAAAGCAAGGAATAGGGGAATGCTCAAACTGAAATCATATCACACACAGGCGCGGCAAATGCTCTTGACCTCGCGTTACGCTACGTCAAACAACACGCTTCATCAACACCAAATGATGTTATGTTCATGCGGCGATGGCGGAACATTGCATCCTCAAGTCGATTCAGTACTCTTTGACAGAAAAATATCACTGACATTACTTTTTAACAGTGTGTGTAAATTAGTAATGCTTTGTGTTTAGCAGTGATTAAAAATGATTCTACAAATTGTATAAATGGAGCCGACATGTACTGTAAGTAACCAGCTTTCATTCCTATTTCGTTTCAGGCGTTTTCATCAAGATTAGGCTCTATGTATGTCTCTATTCAACTATTTTATATAACAATAAATTTACGTTTTTTCACAAACATCTTTTTAATTGCTCCTGTTTTTTAAGTTGAAAAAATCGGTATTTTTTCTGAACTCTGTTCGGAATAGGCGGATTTTTGGATTAGCTGGACTCTACTGTAGGGGAGACCGGGGCAGGTTTTCCACCAACCAGACTAGTTTGAAGACAACGCTCCTAGGCAGCAACTATGAGAGTTTTAGTTTGATGGCTACTCCCTTCGCTGCGTAAAGTCAATTTATATTGTTTTTGGTCATTTGAGTAAATTTGCATGGCCTTACTTTAACTCAAAACAAACATATACGCCTTAAGTTTAGTTTTTTTATTCATATGATATCGAACAAAGACATTCACCTGCTCTGATTGGTGTTATAGTTTGTTCAAAACAGTTATTTTTTCAACATCTTATCTCAGGTTAAAGTAAAAACATGGCGACAGGGCACGATTTCGCACTTAGAGTGGTCACGTTTTCGCATCAATATTACTAATATTATTGGCTGTTATATAATATACTAGGGGAAACTCCTGCGTGCTCCGCACGCTAACCCCGTTGGAACTTTTAAACACACAATAATGTTATGATTTCTTTATAATAAAGGTGTATGATTAATAATAACCCCAAAGATAAGATGGTAAATAATGTTAAATGTTGAAATCAAATTATTTCATATATTTTATAACAGAAGTTATAATAAAGGTTAAATGAACAATTAAGGCACAGATATACACTTTAATAAAAACCTAACCTAAAAGCTAGAAATACAAAGTTTGAAATTAGCTGTAAAAGTTAAAGCAAACAGCTGTTAACTGTTACTTTATTTAATTGGTTGGTATGGTAATAAATGTTAATACATGTGTTAATTTATCAGTCTAGGCCTAACCTAAGATTTTTTCCGACTAAATATACAAATAGTAAAATAAATAAATGTTTTTATCGAAATAAAAATTATACAGCAAGTCAAAACCAAGAGAGAAATGGGTAAAGTGTACTCGTTGTAAGAGATGGGCTCACGAGGCGTGCATTAAGGGAGACCCTTTGTTTTTCGTGTGTATAAATTGCGATGGTGATGATGATGATAACGAATTTTGTTAAATGTATTATATTTAAATGTATCTACAAATAATAAATAATTTTCCTTGAACTGTTTTTTGTTTAATTATCCAGATTTTAATGATTTAAGTACTTGCGAAAACTTGCCCCTGCCTAACATTATGGTGTGCGAAAACTTGCCCCGGTTACGGGGTACATTTTCGCACGTGACCAAATGACACTTGACTACTTTTTCCTCAAAATCATTGCTTAAGTAATCTATATTAGTCATGCCACGTTGTAGTGCAGGTTTCAGTGGTTATTGTAGTAAATTTTTACAAACGTAGCTAACTTAGTAAAAAATAGAAAAAATAAATAAAAAAAAGCGCGAAAACTTACCCCGGTTTCCCCTATTGTTATAAGACTTGTTTCAAAATTGCAATCACTCAAAGCTTTTAAACTAAAATAACTCTAAAACTAGCAATTTAAAAAAAAAAAAATAATTGGCAACTATTACTTTTTTTGTGTAAATTTTATGACAAATTCAGTTTTGCTAACGTTTTTAAAATTAGGTTAATGAGATCTGTCATGTTGTCATTTTCTGAAAGGCTAATTCACCAATTAAACAACAATTTATGAATATACGATGTTTTTAGGTTTACATTTTAATTGCAGTTTTATTCACATTGTCTATTTACACTAACTTTTTATTGAAATAAATTTAGAAATTGTAGTTCTGTTGTATAAGAGTGTCTTTTATGGAATTAAATATGTACTTAAATAAGTTACTTATTTGTAGTAGGAATTCAACAAATTAAAAAAAAAAAACAAATGTAAAGACGCCAAATGTTTAGACTATTTCAAGAAAAATCCAACGATATATGGTTTTTAATAAATAATTGAGTCATAAATAACGGAGATAACTCAAATTTAGTGATATTACTATTTAATTAATATGACCAACTTCAACACACGATTAGCCCTACATTTGACCACTAAATTTGAGATATCTCCGTTATTATTAAACGTTTTTCTAACCGAATTATTAAAAACGATATATCCTTGGATTGGTTTTAAAATAGTCTAAAAATTATGTCACTTTACATTTTTTTTGTAAGATTTATAGTTTTTTAGATGTTTAACATTGAACAATTTCAACTGCCGCCACTTTGAAACGGATTTTTGCAAGCAAACAAATTTTTAAGTAAAATGTGCCCTATTGAGACGGATATTTATACCCAGTTTAAGGATTATACTTGAACCGTTTCTGAGATATTACGATATTTGTAAAAATCACATTCAGACAGACAGATTGAAAACAGAGGGAGATAGGACACATGTTATATTGTGTTATTTGAGTGTTTTTAGCTGACACCCTGTATAATATCAGAATCATTTGTCTAAAGCTTTTTTTTAACTTTAGCACAAGGGTTGAATAAATTCAAATTGAAGGTAAAAAATTCCCAATGTCGCGAATAATTAAATTTTTTACGTAGATTATGGAAGCAAATGGGAACTTCAGAATCTACCTATACCGTAGGCCGAACTGAATGATATTTCTTATTTTTACTTTCTCCACCCTATACGTAGTATATGCAGAAAGTATTGTTTTCGTAAAAATGTTCGAATTTGAATTTTCAGTTGAATTATCTGTTTTGGTGCTCCCAGAACCCCAAAAATTTGTTTAGTGCAATTATCTGTGTTGGTGCTCCCTTAACCCAAAAATACTTTTAGTGGAATTTTTGGTTTTGATGCTCCCTGAACCCAAAAAAGTGTTTTTAGAGTGGTGTCTGTCTGTCAGTCTGTCTGTATGTATACACAACCAGAGAGGACACTATTGGTCCGATTTTCATGAAATTTGGTATGTAGGTACTAAACCCTAATATCTCCAGGCTTTTTTTTAATTTTTTGGAATTTTTAATTTTTAAGGGTAATTACCCCTAAAAACCCATAAAAAACGACAAAAATGCAAATTTATCAAAAACGGCTCTAACGATTATGATCAAATTTTCAGTATTTATAGTGCTTAAGATGCCAAACAAAATGACACCACCCGCTTTTATCAAAACTTTGGCGTTTTATAACTATGGGGAAATGTTTAAAAATAAACAAGTTTGTGTTGTCAATCTAGCAACGTGGCGGCGGCCGCACGGGGTAGCGAGCACGGCCAGTAATTCAAAGGTCGCGCGATCGAATCCCGCCTGGGACAATAATTTTTTTATACGATTGACGTAGGTAGAATATTATTTTTTTGTTTTGTTCTAAAAAGTAGTAAAAAATAAAATGATTAAAAACAATATTATTTTGACTACAGTAAGTTGGGAGAAAGTTTGTGTCAGTTAACTGATACCGTTTATTTAAATAGCAAACATAATTAGACAAATATTCACAGTTTAAATAAGGTGAACTTAAATTTAAATTTGTAAATGTATAAAGTCTCATAGACTTTGCTTGAAACTCCGAAAACACATACAGTAGAATCTCTTTAATGCGAATTAATTAGAATCGGTGGGGGAGGGGGGGGGTTCGGACTATCGAATCGTTCGGATTACAGAACCTATTGTGCTTTTCACACATAACTTAACAGCTAAAACGTGGCTAAAATGGATCTTAAGTGTTATAGAAAAATGAGAAATACTTTGCAGTTTAACACATTATTTAATTAATCCAAATATTAGACATACAGTTAATTTATGGCAAAAGTAGTATGGAAAATATTAGGCCTACAGTAGAAAAATTCAAATTATTATTTTAAATTTCAGTCCTGTGGCTTTTGGATTAGTGGACGTTCGGATTAAAGAGGTTCTACTGTATTCCTTTTTGGCACATTAAGACCAATAAACAAATTCTTAGCTTGTGAATGTTCCAATCTTGGTGGGCTTTTTTTGTTTTCAACAGTTGTAAACTGAATGCTGATCATTTTGAAGTATTTTTGTTTCAATGCACAGGCCATGGTGAACATTCATTGCCTTTTATTTAGAGTTTCAAACATATCCCAGTCTCGTTATTTTCTACTTGTTTTTTAACACTAAGAATCTAAACAAAAATTCGTTTTTAGGTATAAAGAAGTATTTTCCTCCATTAAATAAACAAAAGCTGTAACTTCTGTAGATTTTACGCCGGGTGTGAAGGGTTATGTGATTTCATAAAGCATATATTTATTTTAATCTAAACATTAGTTAATCATGAAATCGTTCTACTTTCAGTGTTTCACATCCTTTTCTGGGAGATTACGTAAGGTTACGGCAGAACGTACAGTGGAAGAAAATCTGTGTTGAGAATAATGATCAGTACGTTGTGTTTGCCGACATCATAAATAAAATCACTCGCTCTAGTGGTAAGGTAAGGAACAGAGACAACTTTTTATTGCTGAATATGCCGTATGATAAGTAAACCTGGGCCTTCTTTTTCTGCCTTGTCACACTTGTGTTGAATTCTTAACACATTGAGGGCTGAGTTTATACCTTACTTAATAATGGTGCAGTGTTGTTGTAATTTTTGATGTGGTCATTGCAGTGGTTTTATAAAACTTTAACCCTTTAAGTGTTTGACTGCTCAAATCGAGATGCTTGGCGTAAGTGGAAAACTACTCAATTGACAACTCTATTTGTATTGAATATTTCACCCACTAAATTCTTCTAATCACAATAAAACAAAACCCATCGGAAAGGAAATGATTTAAAACTTTAATTTTTGTATTTAAAAATTTGTTCTAAATGTATATTTACATATGTAAACACCGTTGTAAAATTTCAGTTGTCTAAATCAATTGATGCCGTGCAAGAAACGATGAGGAAGTGACACAAATACGTCACTTCTCTAAGGCTCAATATCGTTCAACAGAATTTTTTTGAAAATAATATAAAGAGACCTTTAGATTCGTCAAGATTTGAACTTTCTAAAATTGACTTCCAATCAGTCATCACTCTTGTAGTGTCAAAAATATAAAGTTTTATATATACCCTTGCAATTGGACAGTTTTCAACCTATGAGAAAGCACATTTTGCAATCGATATATCTATTACAATTCGATGTATTTGTATAGTACTTGAATACAGTTCAAGTTTCGAAGTATACAGTTCAATTCTATGATTTATTCTCTACACTTTGTTATGATAATATTTCATTTTTGGACAAAGCATACCATATTCCTAAATTACTATCCAAACTAGGCCTAGTTTTGTTAGCAGTCTTGTAGTAGGAACATAAAAACTAGTGATTTAAAAAAAAAAGAAATTTGAAATTGATATATATTTTTATACACTTCTATTTAGAACTAAATTACAAAACTTTTTTATATTTAGAAAAAATTACAAAAAATGTTTCCTCATTTTTATGTAGTCCTAAAATTGAACTTTTTTCTTCTGTTACTGAACATTTTTTCTTTCTCGAGCTAATAACTTTGTAAATTTTACATTTTATTTTACTGTCATACATACATTTTTTTAACCTTTCTCTACAAAAAAGCTATTGAGCACTTTTGGATTCCGGTATAGTTATTATATTAGGCGAATTCTTGAAAAAATGCTTGCAACAGCACCAAAATGGCTTAGCATTTCACAAATTAAGCATGAATCCTTGTTTTGAAGCATTATATGATATGAGAAACAAAACAGAATAGAATATTGTTTCTTAAAGTCTAAACACGATATAGACTTGTTGTTTGATATATAACCATAGATCATGAATAATAAATAGATCTTGCATCCATACGGGGGCTGTGTGCCGGAAAAAATGTTGTCGCGAAAATATTACATGATCCCGCCGCGAGGTAGCGCTAGGGAGAAATCATTGGTAGCATTGGTGTTTTAAACAGCTTCCGTCGTTTCCCCAATAGATAGTGCCAAAAAAGTCGAATTTCCAGTGGAACAAAATATTGCATTGGATCGGAGTTCTATTAGGTTATCCAAATACAATGATATAACATTCTTAAAATATTGTTTTACCCATAAAATACAGGGTGCTCTATAACAAATTTCAAAGTTTCATGTTTTAACATGGTGGCAATGTTTTACATTTCACAAAATGGATTTTTAAACTTTATTAAAAAGAAAGGAGGGTTCCCATTTAAAGCTCTCTGTCATATTTATAGTTAAAAAGTTAGCTATTGTAAATTTTAGGTGGGACACCCGGTATGTATTTTGTTTTAGTAAAAATGTTTGACATATTTTTTTCAGTTTGTACCAATCCTGTTTGTGCTGTCAACGAGCTCAATGCTGATTCTGGACCAAAGGACGTTACAAATCAAATACCGAGTGCCTGCAACGGAGATATACAGGCTATCTTTATCCCCTTATCTTGATGATATTGCTGTCTTCCATGTTAAAGCTGTGAGTATAACCCAGCTAACTCATGATTACATCTAACCTAATTTTTGTATTTATATAAATTGTAACATTCTATTTATCATACAATTTTAGATAACTAATTTTATATTAATAACATAAGACTTTTGATAACTCGAAATGTTTACAATTAAGATCTGAAATAAATTGGCAAATTTTGTTGATGGCTAGAAGCTATTCATCCATGCTTGACAATGAATAGGCAGGGACATCCCTTGTTTCATGATAGCCTTATATTTATTTTCCAAGCCCTCTAGTCAAATAACTGAATATAAGTTTTTTATTTAAACTTATTATTTGAAATACTAAACTCAACTGAAAACTGTATTATTGTTTAAAGAAATAAGTGTAACAGAAATACTACTTAACTTAATGTATTTTTTTAGTAGATTACAGGTAATTATTTGGATAAAATCAACACACGATTCCTCCATTTGGGCTCGAACTTATGTACCTTAACTTTCCTCAAATTTATCTTTACCATGGTAGATGTGATTAGCCAGTTATAAAACTCACTTCCTGTTTTACTGTCACCTGTAGTGTAGTGTGATAATGATTTAATTATCAACAAGAAATAATTGTTTTTTAACAACAACAATTGGCAATGTTTTTTTAAATGTAAGACATTTTATGTTCTTCAATACAGACATTTTTGTTGTTAGATCAACTTTTGATGGATTTTTTGGGAATAAACCGGTTTTAGTACCTTTTATCTAAGATGGTGACTCGATTGCCTTACTCACAATGTTGAAAGTTGAGATGTTTTTATCAGAAAGTGGACCCAGACTATAAATATTTAGAAATTGTTTCTACCTTGCCTTTTGACAGGGTGGCTAGTAACCAGAAAAGTCAGGGAGAAAATAGATTTCAGAAGAAAATACAGTATTTAAGAAATATTTTTAAATGGGCCTTTGAATTTGAATAATAATCCGTAATGTTCGAGTCTAACAGTGGAGCTTTCAAATTTCCGAATCGTCTGAGTGTCCTGCAAAAAAGACAACAAATTTATTTTCAATTATCGTTTGTGACTTTTACAAGTTTTATTTAAATTTAACGCCGATATTTCATGAAATTAGTGCAAATTGTATTAAAAAATTGCCTTTTTGGTGGGCTTTTGCCGTTGAGGTCTAAATTACGTTTTTTAATGTCAGTAATTTATAAAATTATCATAAGACCTATTTGAAAATCAACATTTTCATGTACCTCTGCCATTTTGTTTTAACAAAAATTGTTTTAGGTTTGGTTTGTTTCACATCCAGTAGTTCATTCGTTTTCTTATTATCATTTATTTGACTTTTACAGATTTTATTTAAATTCAACTCCAATATTTCATGAAGTTAGTGCAACTCGTATTCAAATACTGTCTATTTCATGGGCTTTTGCCATTGTGCTCTAAATTACTTTTTTTAATGTCACTAATTTATAAAACTATGGGCTCTGCCAACTTCACATATAAAATATTCACAGATTACAAATTACGCAGACTAACAAGCAAAATATTTTTTTTTTGTGTACATTTCTTGTTCTGTCCCATTACTTGTTATAACCCAATGAATGCAAGACTAATGTTTTTAGTTCGGCATGATACAATGGCAACACCTTACACTTTAACAAAACTGAAGGTCCATGACAACTTAAAATATCTTTATGATACTTTGTACATAATGAAATAGAAACAAATTTACAGTAAATAAATGCTGTAAATAGATTTAAATAAATGCTGATTTGTTGCAATTGTAATACTTTGAACTATAATATTGTTGTAGTTAATTTCATAGTTTTGTTGTTGGTTGAGTGAATTTTTGGAAGTAAAGTACAAAAAATATAGAAATATTATGCTGATTTTAGTAATTGATTCCTTTTATGGGTTATTTATTACATAATTGCAATAAATAGATATAATGTTGAGGTAGGGGTTTACAGTATATATGTTTCAGAGTATCCACATTAAAAAATGACTATGCTGCCACAATAAAAATCCCAAAACTATGTCTTAGACTTCAAGTAACATTTATGGGTTTATCCAAACTTTCTAATTTATGTGAATTATTTGAACTACTTAAATAATGTACAAATGATTAATATTAATAAAAATATCCATTCATTATTACTTTATTACCAACTATTTTTTAGAGAGGAATTCATTAATCATTATTTTTTGTCAAGTTCCCCGGTTCTTCCGCTAAAGGTTAACATATCTTTTATCTAAGGGTGTTGGTAATATTAAATGCCAAAATCAAATTCATCAAGTTTAAGTTATAACTGGAGTTATAATAAAGCTTTAAGAGAACCAACATGCTAAGGTGTACAGTAAAACTCCAACTATCCGAACTCCAACTATCCAAATCGCTGATTATCCGAATCGCTTTCAGAATTTCAGGAAAAAAAATTAAGACGGGAACGTACTGCGATTTGCAAAATAACGATTCTGACTACGCGTGCTATTGCACATAGGCTTAAAATTGGCGTGCAAAGCACGTAACGCTCTGTGTATTGAAAATACTCCCAATATGAGGGTTGGCGGATAGTTTACTCCACTCGCATAAACGCGAAGCCAATCCCGAAAAGGTTAAAATAGACCCCTTTTTCAGAAAAATCCAATTATCCGAATTTTTGATTATCCGAGTGGGGTCCGGTCCTAATTGATTCGGATAACTGGAGTTGTACCGTACTTCAAAACAAAATCCCGAGCTAAAATTTTATCAAAGTATGAAATCAGCTTTCACAAAAATGCCACTGATAAATAGCCTACATAGCAGTAAGAGGTGTTAGGAAAAACAAGTAATTATTGTACCAACACTGAAAATCTTTCACGAGCTTAGTAGTTTTAATGGGCTAGCAGTAGTTTTGGTTACTTTTAGTAAGATTTATATCTTAATTGTCTTATTTTGTATTAATTTCAGTTTTTTTACTTTTTCATACCTTTATATTTATATACAATTAATAAGTAGGAAGTGCACAGTTTTCACATAATTTTATTTTCACTATACTTTACCGAAAGTACCTATTTTCCACAGAAGCTTCAGGATACAGCTGGTTAGGGATCGAAAAGTATTTCCCATGATAGGCTGGGAAGTTACTCCCAGTAAAGACTAAGGCAAGATATGAAAATGAGTATGTTGAATTCCAACAACTGATACTGCACAATAAATATTAATTTTTATTTTAATTAGCAAGAAAATGTGAAAGTATTATTCTTTGCTATAGCGAAGTACCGGTAATTTAAAATTAAAAATAAGTTTTTGTAAAAAAGTTTCTTTATTGTTTTTTTTATGTAAATAAATTTCATCAAATCTATATTTTATGCAGTACAATGGACAGAAATCATAATAAAATAGTTTTTTTTTATTTGAATGGGTTCCTAAAAGTACATAGTTGATATGTGCAATAATTTTTAAATTATTAAGGGATGGCCGGACTTTTGTATCACTCTGTATATGTGGATTTTGTCTTCAAACTGTAGGTGTCTTTTCTATCTGTAAAAGTACTTTAGAAAGCTTTTTATTAAATTTGTATAATTTTTTTGTCTTAAACTGGAAGTGCTTTATTCCTTGTAATATTATTACACGTAGTTCTTGAGAGTAAATAGATAGCTTTACCCATACAGTAGTTGACACAGCCTAGTTATAGTTCCTGTAGTTGTAGCATCTGTGTGTACCTGTGTTTAGCCAAGCCCTTGTTCGGATACCTCGAGTGAACCCGGTGTGCCCAGTGGAGGAACCATACTACCTCCTGGATGCTTGTTCCAGAGCGAGCTAGCCAAGAAGAAAGGAGATTTCGTCTTCCAGACTGGTCACGTCATCGAGATCGTCACAAAATTGTTCCTGGTCGTTCAGAACGCTGTCGGGAAACCTCCACAAGTCAATATCAGCACAGAGTGAGTGTTAATAGTGGGGTAAAGTTGTTTATTTAATTAAATTACAAGTGAAAAAAACATAGACCAAGACCGGGAGTTGAACCCGGGACCTTCACGTTTCCGTCGTGATGCTCTGCCATCTGAGCTACCCTGATCGCTCCAGATATTGGTCGATGTTATCTCACTTGTACGGTTTTACTCCAATTATTGAATTAACAGATTGAATATTTCGTGTATACGACATTGAAAACAATCTCAATTCTTATTTTGCAGCTTACAGTGGTGTTATTATTAGTATGTTTTTTTTTCCGCTTACACACTTCCTCAGCAAGGGATATTTAATTAAATTACAAGTGAAAAAACATTAAAAAAAACATATTATTTATTTGTTGTTTAATTACGAGTTCTTTTGGTGACACTACATTTTACAACACAATGTATTTAAAAGTGATTGGTAGTTTGGTGTGTTAAATGGTATGATTTTATAAAAGCACCATTGTTTTTCAGAGGCAAGTTATAATATAAATTATTTAGAATGCAATTTTTCAATAACTGGTTCGCTACCACCATAATAAAATTTTTCGGTACGCATAGACTAGTGTCGTATATATGAGACGGACGGTTTCCATCCACTGACTGCCGTTGCAAATGTGCGACACCTGGTCTAAATGAAATAGACTGATTTTGCATATTTGTGGCAGTATTATTTTGTTATTTAACTGCTAATTTTGAAGTACTAGTATACTTTAAAGACCTGATTTATTGGTATCAGTATGTAAGAAGGTCTGCCACTCATATGCAGTGCTTGGTCTGTAACTTTGATGATTTTGAACGTGGGAATGTGAAGACGTTAAGTTCTCATGAAAATTACCCCCTTTCTCACGCCACAATTCTTGGTTGTTTTCCCGCCATTTTATTTTGTCCAAATACTCCTTCTAGTGACGATACCATTTAGTTTTTCGTTGCGTTACTTGTCACAAATAATTAAAATACATTTTTATTAAAATGTGCAACTAAACTTACCCCTTCACTAACCTCTCTTTGCTAGCGTCTTCTTGTGATGTATACAAATTTGTTTTTCTTAACACAAATATATTCAAACCACATATAAATTTAACCCTTTCCACTCGAGTGTCGGGGCAGCCCCGCACCCTACTAATCCGCACGAACTCCTATGTCGAACTCGCTATGCCAACGTTCTTTGATTGCATTTGAACGGACGTAGTTACTTTGATAACCGCTATTGTTGAAGTTTAATATGTGCTGCTATCTTTGGATTTTTTTTAGAACCATTTGAGTTCAGTTTCAGTGGTAAATAAATCTTAGAAAATGTAATGTTTGCCGTCTTTGGCCGCTTCGTAAACAGCTGTCTGCTCTCGCGGTTGTTTTAGTGAGCTTACGCATTGTTTAGTTTTGTTGTAGTAGGTTATCGTGTGTAATTTCACAGTTTATTTTTTAATATTGTTCTTTTTACAATAATGATTGTTGTGAAATAAAATGAACGAAGTCAACGGCAGTTTGTTACAAAATGACGGGAGTGGCGACGGAACTTTTGTTTCGAACATGAGTGATTCCAATATTACCAATAAGTTTAAAAAAAAGCTCTCCTTAGTAGTTTTGACCTATATAATGCTGTTGCTAAGCAATAAAATAAATAGTTGAGGCAATTTTGTACAAGTTGGTGTCAAAACAAATTTTTTCATAAAAACTAATTTTTTACAAAAAACTTGTTTTTCAATTAATCCTATTTTTTTTTATAATGTATTATTGTGTCTAAAACATTTGTAAACCACTTAATTTTGTTTGTAACGATATAGACAACAAAAAACAAGCAACAAATATAGGTCTTCTCATTGAAAATTTGTCCAAAATTCTTGTTTTTCCGGTTTTTTGTTACGAATTTCTATTTTTTTTCAGTTAATAAAAATTTTAAAAATATACTTAAAATCAAAATATATGTTTTATTTCATACCAGTCACAGAAGAAACTACAAATAAAAAATCAGCCTTTTAGAACTGACAGAAATACTTTTTTTTGAGTAAACAAATTAAAGTGCAATATTCCCTCAAAATTAAATGGAGCTGATAGCAACACTAGGTCCCCAGTAATTTTATTGGAAAGGGTTAATCGTTTAGCAGGTTGACAATCATGCTGTTCAAGCATAACTTGCCCCAGGGGCTACGATTTTTCTTAGTTAAAATTTTGTAGTTCTAATAGTTTAGTTAAAATAACATAGCTAAATAATTTGTTAACTGATTTTTCTCAAAAATCCTTTTTTTTTTAGACTGAGTACCAATTTGGTACTCATGGCCTGTTGCCGAAGCCTTAAAATCAATCATTGAGTTTACAAGGTTTAATTTCAAGATAGTTTAATGCAGAAAATATTACCTGCATTATTATTTTGTTGTACATTGAGGTTCCCCTTATTAGGTCTTAAGGTAGGATGTACAACAGTTGTAAATTACAAGTAAAATGGCAATTTATTGAGGAACTAGCTAGTACGAGCAACTTCGCTCGCAGATTTCATCAAATAAATAAAATGAATATCGGGTAAATATTGTGCCTTACCATTAAACGCAATTAAAAACAAAATTTTAGATCCGAGTTCCTAGGCCCATATAAGCACAGTGAGTTTACCCAAATCGTTCTATGTATCTCTTTTAGGCCTACGTAAATTATTAGCTATGCATCAATAAACGCTAAAAATCCCATTTTCCACCAGTTTGTTATTCATAACTCCCGAACATCAAACTTACAAATCAGGGTTTGAGGTGTATTTAACATCTGTGAGTACATTTCACATTATTGCATACTGTTTTGATACATATTTAGTGGTACAGTGTGCTTAGGTTGGCAGCACTACTCTCTTTCCTAAAAAAGTAATCGTTTGCGATAGGAGTTGTATTGTAAACTTATGACTAACAGCTTCCCTTTTCCCTGCCATTATAGTCCACACAACTTCTAAGACAGTACTTAGCTGTTGTACAGATCTAAAATGTTAGTAAGATAATTTGTATCACTGCTAATGATTACAATATAATTTACTTTTGTTTTGATTAGATTTGAAGCAAACTTTGGACAACAGACCGTAGCAGTTCTCTTCAAGTGTACAGGCCTACCTGAAGTACAGCCTGGGCAGATACGTATAGTAAGGAAAGGCAACAAAATGGAAGTGCTTGTATGATCTTTGCAGTCTCTGTGATACCAGCGTTGCCTTCTATTAGCACACAGGTATTTATGGATATAATATATAAAAAAGGTTAATCGCTTTTAATTTTTTCGGGCAAAAGCCCTTGGAGGTGCATTATTTTCATTCTTTGAAATGTTAATTTTTGTTTTTGTTTTTTACTGAGAGGTATTTTTTTAATTTTCTTTTTTTAAGTTTTTGTATCTAAGTTAAGTTTTATTTGAAATTATTAGTATATTTTTCTGGTTTGGTTATTTGTTTACCAAGATGTGGTTAGTTTATATTTTCTTATTTTGTCTAGCTAAGTTTATATCTTTAATAATGTATTATGTTTCTGTGTTTAGTTAAGCTCGTATTTATGTATTCAAAGAATGAATAAATATATAAAAAAAAAAAAAAAAAAAAAAAAAAAAAAAATTTCTTAATCTATACTATTATTTGAAGATATAAAATTTGTTTGCCGTGAAAATGTTTGAAAATTTTTTAGGAGGTTAGTAGTATATTTGCACAAAATTCTTAAAATGCCTTTACTTAGTTGAAACCAAATACCAAATCATCGTTAAATTTAAAGAAATTCAAGAAATTTAAATCATATGATGTATTGTTGTTTTAGCATTTGTATTGATTCAAATGTTTATTCAATGTTATAACTTAGAAGTCTAAATTCAATCAAATACTTAAAACTTAATCTATCACATTGTTAAGTGATTTTAATAGTTTGGGCTCTGTCTTTAACCCTTAAGCTGCGAAACGTCACACGGATTCGGTACATACGGAGGCTTATGGCACTCCCAAAAAAATTATATTTTAAAATTTATTCCTTTAGACTACAGAAAGGAATATGAGTACTATAACAGTATTAACAAATTATATATTTATTTTTGTTAGCAGTTTAGATTAAATTCTATATGGAAATGCATAACATTTTTATACTTGATGCATTTCAAGTTCCTGAAACAAAAATTTGAGTGTTTCGTTTTGGTAGTTATTGTGGTGTGGGTAGTGACTTCCAAGTGGCTCCGGCACTGGTAGTGGCGATGCCATCTAACACCATCTACACTTATCATCTCAGAAGATTCCAGAAAAAAACTACCATGAAAACAGTTTGTGACCATCCAAATGGTTTCAGGTATCATATTTGGAAAAGTCCTGAATTCGTGACTTTTGACAGCGTGGTTGTCGGTCTGATATTAAGTTCTAATGTATTTTTTAAAACCCCAGTACCAATATGTATGCAAAAATTCTGATACAAATTGTTTTGTATTTTGATGTACTTTTTTCTTGGATAACTGTTCTGGAACAAAATTTGACTTCACTTGTTCTTAGGCTTCTGGTGATACATCTACTAGTTTGGGGATCTCGTCATTTCCCACCTCGGATGTCCTTCTATAAAGATTTAAAATAAACCTATTTGTTTGCGTTTCGCTATTAATTAATTAATTTTCCAACTTTTATTTTTCAGGTTTCCCACCATGGACATCTGTTCTTTATACGTCATGCACAAATCTTCGTTTTTGTTTTCATGTTTGGTTGTATTTTGTTTGTTGGTTTGTAAAGTGTAGATGTGTTCATCAAATGAATAATTGTTTAAGTAATGCAGTCAAAGCTTTGGAAAGATTGAATGTTTCTTTGAAAATGTGTTCTTATTATTTACAATTTAACTGTTAACCTTAAATATAATTGTTTGATCTACAAAATACAGTCTACTCATCAAACACGTTTCAAGATCAAAGTATTCATTCTTAGTAAAGACTACAAGTAATTGCTTTATTGTTGATCTGAGTTCGATAAGGAAATTTTATTCTGACATTTTTTGTTTCGGTTAAACTGTTTTTTTTTTTTAATTCCTTTTATTCTTGATTGCAATATTTAGTACAGATTTATTTAAAAATCATGTAAGTGTGCATCTTTGGTTCTATTTTTACTACTGTATCTTAAAATAAAGATTACAGTCAGTCAAGGATGTACGTTAAAAGGTTATTGACACCAAACTTGTTTTGTAATTATTTTTAGGCGTAGTGTGCCTAAACACTAGAACTTATTTCGTTAATGGTTTACAAGTTAGTTTTATTTAAAGTTGATGTTTTCACTGGTTATGTGGGAAAATGTGCGTATGTTCTTTTTGTAAATTCATATTTACTACAACTATTTATAACCATAACACAAAGTTTCAATAAGTTATTGTCGAATTTAATTTTACTTAGTTTTTTTTTTAGTATAAGCACTATCGTGCTAGGTTTTACACTTTTAACAATTTTATTGCTTACATTTTGACAATGGTCTTTCCAAACACTTAAAAGATAAGTTTACAGTGTATAATCTATGATAGATAATAATGTTAATAATAATAACAGCTGCTTCAAAATCAAACCGTAAAATATAACTTGTTTAGAGTTCTTTGAAAAATGGTTTAGTAACTACAAACATTCAAAGTTCATATATAGGCCAGTCGGTAAAGGTCAATTTAGACCAAAAGTACCAGTAATTTGCAATACGGCTGAATTTTTTTTTATAAGTACATTAAAGTATGTAGATTAACATAAAAAAAAGTTTACCAGTCTATCGATTTCCCAAAG
Source organism: Philaenus spumarius (assembly GCA_018207615.1). Lineage (NCBI taxonomy): Eukaryota > Metazoa > Arthropoda > Insecta > Hemiptera > Aphrophoridae > Philaenus > Philaenus spumarius. Next base: position 60,731 of record JAGFPH010001521.1, on the reverse strand, counting down.
TCGAAAAAAAAATCGATTATAATTTTTTTTTCAATTATCCTTAATATTTCGAGCTGGGATGAAGATAGAGGAAAATAAAAAATACCACCGTGTAGGGGAGGTATTTGTCAACAAAAAAGGTCATATGTATTTATTTCGTCCGAGCAATGGTTTGTCTGGAAAAAATTCGATAATGCAGGTATGTATTTTGCAGCAGGGGAAATCACTAAAAGGGGACATCTTATTCATATATGAAGCGTTGGCTCATTCTAAAATCAAATTGAAACTTGACATAGGAGTTAAAATATATATTTTAAACATTTATGCTGAGTCTCAGCTTGTTATCTTGAAAATTACCCGATCTAGAGCCACTTGACTTATTAGTGGGTTTCTCGATTTTAGGAGTACCGGACCCTCCAATTCATTTTAAACAGCTCCAGTTTAGAAAATTTTCAAAATATCAACCTGAAAGTTTTTTTACAAGTTAAATATATATATTCAAATAAGTTCAAGGAGTATAAACCTTTTTCATTATTTACTTTTAAAAGCACAAGTAAATTAAAAAAGTATAATTTTAGACCTTTTTAGATTTTTCATCAAAACGCTTGAGTTGATCAGCTGCGGATTAGTCATTTTTGAAAATATAGTTTTTAAAATAAGTATAGCAAAAAACAGTTGTGTTTTTAACTTCTGTACTAATTTTTAAATCGATATGTTCAAAAATGTCGAAAATGGAGTCGTTGAATCCAAAAGTGTTATAGTTAAAACGAGATAGGTAAAACAGAAGACTATTTTCAAGCGCCTCGTTTTTTAAAAAAACAAGAAAAAAATCGTTCATACTTACTAAGAATATTTATACTGGTGTACTCAACTTGTAAAACAAATTTG